>PVJN01032314.1:0-24244 GCA_004026805.1 Lasiurus borealis | reverse complement strand
GGAGAACCCCCCCTCAAGGCAGCTGTGCATTCATTGTAAATCACTAGTTTTTCTCCCTTGTCATCCCCTTCAGTGAGTTTGCCTCCAATGGTAAATCTGAAACATGCCCACTGCCTGCTTAGAGCATTGGATTTTAAAGGCTGGGGTATCCTAATTGCAGTCAACAGGCTGCTTTTGAATGCCTATGGGGCTTGAGAAAGTCAACTGTGTGGTTGTTATTTATCTTCCCTGGGATATACAGTATCAAGAAACAAGGCCTACCTTCCAAGGCTTCAATCTCCTTTGTTGCTCCAGATTGCCAATGACATCCTTATGTGGGATGCATTAAGTTCCTTTGTGTCCCAGTATCAGCCAGGAGGTCTGCTCAATGTACACCCTGGCAGCTCTCATTAGGAGGAATAATAGACAACATGTTTCCTTAAGATTTGTTATCTTTTCTCACTCAGTCTCAGCCAAAGTGTCTGCTGGGCATTTTCTGGGACTTGCTTTGGTGCAATAATGTGGAAGGCGAGATAGCTGAGTAGCATTTGTCATGGGATCGCAGCTGCAAGCCTAACATCTGCTGAGTATTCTGTGACTTTCTTTGAACATAATTAAATACAATCACTAGTCTCCCCCTTGGCTTCCCACCATAGATCCTACTAGAGAAGGGGAAGACTCTGACATCAAACCTATGTGGAAAATGCTGAACAATGAGATGAATTTAATTTCAATTCATCCATCCATTTCTGCTGAAGAAGCATTTGAATCATTATTGTCCTAAAATCTCTGATTTTCTTTTCTTTTTTCCCCCTTTCCTCTTCTTCCTCATTCTCCCCTCTCTCTTTCTTTTTATACCACTCTCTCTCTTTTCTTTATTTTATTATTTTTTATTTTAGTGGGGCTTACATATTTCAGCAATCCTTTCTTATTCAATACACAAGAAGGCTGGTGCACAAAATTCATGCTTGGGGTGTGTGTGTGTCCCTTAACCCAGCTTACACTCTCTCCAATCTGGGATACCTCTCACAATCCAGGACTGCTGGCTCCCAACTGTTCATGTGCCTGTCTTCCTGATTGCCCCTAATCGCTTCTGCCTGCCAGCCTGATCACTCCCTAACAACTCCCTTGCCAGCCTGATTGATGCCTAACTGCTTCCTGGCCAGCCTGTTTGCCCCTAACTGCCCTCCCCTGCAGGCTTGATCACCTCCAACTGCCCTCCCTTGTAGTCCTGGTCCCTCCCATCTGTCCTCCCTTGCTGGACATCTTGTGGTGACCATCTTGTGTCCACATGGGAGCAGGATCTTTGACCACATATGGGTAGCCATCTTGTGTGTTGGACTGATGGACAATTTGCATATTACTCTTTTATTAAATAGAATAGAGGCCTAGTGCATGGGTGGGGGCCAGCTGGTTTGCCTTAAAGGGTGTCCCTATCAGGGTGATGGTTCCCTTGGGGTGTGAGGTGGCCTGGGCGAGGGACCTGTGGTGGTTTGCAGGCTGGCCACACCCTCTGGCAACCCAAGCAGAGGCCCTGGTATCTGGGATTTATTTGTCTTCTACAATTAAAACTTTATAGCCTGGAGCAGAGGCTAAGATATGCCAGGGGCTCCAGAAGCTTGGCTTTCTCCATCACCGGGGGCAACCCTAGCTTCCTGCTCCCTCCAGTTCTATGGCTGCCACCATTTTTGTTGGGATATATTTTTCTCCTATAATTGAAACTTTGTAGCCTTAAGTGGAAGCCTGGGACTGCCAGGGTGTGTGGAAAGTTTGGCTTCCTCCATTGCCTGAGAAAACCAAGCCTCTTGGATGGGGTTAATTTGCATACTCATTCCTGATTGGCTTGTGGGCATGGCTTATGGACGTACCATGATGGTTAATTTGCATATTACTCTTTTATTAGATAGGATTCCAGTACCCATAAAAGATAGACATCTGCCTCTGTGAGTTTAAAATTATCATGTCAAACAAGCTGAGAAACATAGCAGCATGGTAACTGGGAAAGCACTGCCTTTGGAGTCAGACATGCCTGGATTTAAATGTTTCTCAACTGTTTACTAATTATTTCACCTCCTTAGGCATCTTTTTCTTATCTATAAAACTTCTAATGCTATTTTTTAAACTTACAAGGTTGTGATGTATAAATTGGTCCATAAACCCTAACATATAAGGCAACTCATTATACTTTTCCTTTCCTTTCTACTTACCTCAGGCAGTCCCTTGGAAAGGGTTAGACACTTTCTCACAAATAAATGTTGCAAGAAACAACATATGACTGTCTGTGACCAGGATATATATTTCCATATTCACAAAAAAATAACATTTCAGAGACAGAAAAGACACTGTCACTCTATGTAGACTAGGAAATAAACAACCCTAAGCAATCTGCCTAATCGAGGATTCAGAGTTGGCTGAACTCAAGTTCTGTTGGAGAATATTATAGCCTTGTTCTGTAAAATTTTCTATCCTCTGACCACAGTTAAAGAAACACCAGATTTCCTATTAGTATAACTTATTGTATTTTGGACTACAGAGAATTTAATGTGTCATCACTGCCAAGTGAAGGTCATTGTAAAAGTAACCCAAGGATGATGGAAAGGTTACCTTCGGAGAAATGAGCTCTAGATGTGTTCCTTTTCCTCCCCTCCTACATATTTGTGTTCTTGTAGCTTTCTGATACAGGTGAGTATTCAATAATGGCCTTGCAGCTGAATTTTATGAATCTCCTCAGAAAAGCTTCACAATTAAAACAAAATATCTGAGAAGATGCCAATTAGGGAAGAGATTGAACAAAGCTTGAGAATGGAGGGCAGTTTTTCAAATATGATACAAAATAGAGGCTCCCAGAGAAGGTGTTGATTGACCAAGAAGTCCACTAGATGGGCTTTGCCTTTGGAAGCCACTTTTCCTGGATTCTCAGAGATTTCCGATAATGCTTGGCAACACTGTTGCTATTGAAAGTGGTAGTTAGCTTAATGTCAGTAGATTTCACTGTAATTAAAATCAAAGCATTCAGGGGACTTGGGAACTTTACCATCTTGGCATGAGATCAATGCAATGGTGATAAGGCATTTTGGTTGAGAGCAAAGTCTTACTCCAAGAAATATCACTCTAGAACTCAGGGTTTTTGGCACTGAAAACAAAAGTACTTAAATATATTGCTAAAGGCAATTTTCATAAACTGGATCTGAGTTGCCAAACCATTGTTGAGGGAAAAAAGGCAGGCAAGATAGGCAGGACATTAAAAGATTAAGATGGTCAATGTAAGTTTTAAAAAAGGAGCTACAGAAATCTTTTGTGTTCTGGAGGACAGAACACTCAGAAATACATTTCATTTTATAATAAATAATTATTCATTATCTATTGTTGTATACCAAATTACCACAAATTTAGAGGCCCAGAACCATGTGCATTTATTATCCCAAAGTCTCTGCAGATCAGGAGTCTAGGCATAGCTTATTTGGGTTTCTGCAAGACTGTGATCAAGGTGTCAACTGAGCTGCATTCTCATCTGGAGAAAGGACTGGGGAAGAATCTACTCTCAAGCTCACAAAGGTTTTGGCAGAGTTCATTTCCTTATTATAGGACTGAGGGCCTCAGCCGCTTGCTGTCAGATGGATGCTGTACTCAGTTCCTAGAACTGCCTACAGTTCCCTGACATGTGATTCCCACCCCCACATGGTCTCTTAATTTATCACACCAGTGAGGACAGGCTCTAGAACCAATTGACTAGCAAGGTGGAGTTTCATATATTTTAATATAGTCATGGGAATGATGTCAGATTCCTCCCCCTTGCCATATTTTATTGATTAGAATCAAATCACAGGTCCCTCCCACACTCCAGGGGAGGAAATTGCATAAAGCTGTGACCACCAGGAGCCAGAGGTCATGTGTACCACCTTAGATCTGCCTGCCATTCTAAGGAATAAACAATTCATAGTTGAATATGGACACACCGAGCTCTAAAAGTAAGAGTTATCTTAACTCTACACCTTCATTCTCTGGACTACTGCCCCAGCTTCTTAATTGGTCTTTTAGCCCCTTATTTTACCCCTAAAACCATTCTCCAAAGAATGACTTTTATTTAAAAATATAATTTTAACATGTTACAGACCTGGTACCCCTTCTCCCCCCACTACTTTTAGGTTAATTCTAAAATTGTTAGAATGGAACTCTTGAAAGAAAACAATCCTATATAATAAAAGACTAATATGCAAATCAAATGAACAGCAAAATGACCAGTCAATGACTCTCACTGACCACCAGGGGCAGGTGCTCAATACAGGAGCTTCCCCCTGGTGGACGGTGTGCTCTCACAGGAGGAGCACCACTCAGCCAGAAGCTAGGCTCATGGCTGGCAAGTGCAATGGCAGTGGAGGGAATCTCTCCTGTTTGTGTGGCAATAGGACATCCCCCAAGGGCTCTCAGACTCCAAATGGGCACAGGCTGGGCTGAGGGACCCTCCCCTCCTAAGTGCATGAATTTTGTGCAGTGGGAAAAAATGTGTAAGTTTGTTTATAAGTTTAATTTTACTTTTAGACATTTTAGCTCTGCCCCTTATTTCACTTTTTGTATTTCCCTCCCATTTCTCTCCTTAAACTTTGCATATGGTCCTCACTTTCTCTCAAGTAACTTCTTCATCTTCCCTGGCACTCCTTAATCTGGAAAATGCAAACTTGTCCTTTAGGAAATTTCTGGCTTCACCTCCTCTAAGAAGGATTCTCTAATTGTTTCTTTGCAAAGTTTCTCAAATCTTTCAATACTCTTGCATATCTCAACATCTTAGTACTAATCCTGTAAATTACATTGATCATTTGTTTTTCTGTGTCCTCCACTTAGCTCTAAACTAATTCATGGGAGGATTCTGTTTTGCTCATGTTAAAGTTTCTGATTATTGGCATTATACAATATCATTTGAATGAATTAACAAAACAGGATGGTACAAAATACATAATGTCAATTTTTGCTTTGAGATTTTTATTTGAACAAACATTCTTCCTTAGGTATCAATGTATTACAAGTTTAGTAATAGTATCTTTTTCTACTTTATTGGATGTTTGAGTTTTACCTGTTGTTTTGAAAAAAAAAATGTTTAAAACTTACGAACGTTAGATTTTATTCCCACTTAATTTATCTGTCATTAAATTTTGCCTATTATGTGTTTGGCAATAGTTTTTAAATTAAATTTTTAGAAAGGTACATATTTTATTTTGAGAGTGTCTGTGACGTTGACAGAAAATTGAACTGTTCATGTGCCAAAAGAAGAAGGAAAGTTATTTGTCTTTTGTTGTTGTTGTTAATACTGAAACAATAATCAGAAGTGTCACATAAAACATAGATAAATAAACATATATTTCACAGTACCTTGCAAACATCAGGTATTCAATAAAAATTAGTTGTCTTCCACTATTCTTTACACTGTACTTACATAATACCCATACCTACAAACAAGCACAAATGTAGAATCACACTTGCATATTCCTAATTCAGACTGAACATGTTTAGGGGTTCTCTGACACTATTGGCTTAAATCTAAAATTATTTATCATGTCTCACCATTTAGTGGGTTGGGCTTGCTGAGTGATTGCTCTGCTGGAGTTAGCTGGGGTCACATAGGTGACTACAGTCATCTGATTGTTTACCTGGAATGGATGGCCCAGGAAGACTTCACGCTGTCTGGTTGGTGCTAACTGTGGCTTGGCCTCTCTCTCCACATGGTCTCAGTTTGTCAAGAATGCAAATGCAAGAATGGCAAGGCTTCTTGAGAAGTTGTACAAAATAATTTCCACGGTTTTCTCTGGGTCAGAGCACATTATAAGGCCAGCCCAAGTCAAGGGTTGGGAAAATAGACTCCTTGTGGGAAAGAATTGCAAAGAACTTTAGGCCAATTTTAATCCACCAAATTCTTATAGCTGGATTTAAGACCAAGTCTTAAAGCGCTTCTATTCAGTCTTGGAGTAAGAGTAACTTAATATCACAATATAAGAGGAGCTTAACAACCATCTGAATGAGCCAAGGGACCTCTTTATAAAGAGAATATTCTCCTGCTCATTAATCATTATGAAAATATTCTGTTGTATTGGGTACACCCATACATATGAGGCTATCTCCTTAGCTTTTTCATCCCACCAACCTGGTTTCCTTTTAAACTTTCTTACTTTGCTTTATGTATAGATATGTATATTCTCATATACATAAAACTATATAAACATATGTATTATTTACATATAAGTATGCTGTTATTCACAAAATGTATATATTTCCAGGATGAAAAATATTTTAAAGTTTCAATCCAACTTCTTTATTGTGATTACATAAGAGAGGAAAGTAATTTATATAAATATAGCCTGAAAGCCTTTCAAAAATTCCTGATGGCACAGTTTTTGGCATCTCCTATTGTTAGTTGATATGTTATATGTAATAAAGACCACACAGGATTTCTCTCTATATATTTTTATAAATTTCCAAAAACTAAATAAACAAAAGAAAATTTGGAAACTTTTTTTCAAACTTCTTTAAACTTCCTAGTTTCAACTGCCATGGCCCTATATCTGTCTTCTTCAACTTCATGGTATCCTAAGTGCTACCTCAAAATACTTTAATCTGCATATACTTTCCTTAAGGTTCAGGTAAGTAATCCTATTAGGCTAGAGATTATCATAACTTATCATGAGCTATAGAAGGATGTGAACAAGAAGATTAACAAAGAATAGAGGTTATTTTTTAATGATCAATCTTAAGGATTAAAAATCATTGACAAAGAGTTTTAAAGAATGATGGAAAAATCAAATCAATGAATTATGAGTTATATATATCACAAACTACATATATCAAAATACCACAGTTCATTGTGTGGATTCCTTCAGTCTCTAGGGCTGCATGGTAACATATGACCATTCTCTGAATCCAGACCGCCCTCTACTTTGATAAATAAAGTTTTATTATAACTCATTTATCTATTAATGCATTTTCTACTGGGGCTTTTGCTCTACAGTGGGGATCATAATAGAGGCCAACCTTAAACATGTACTCTCTGCCTCTTTACAGCAAAGTTTACTGACCCCTGCCCCAGGATATTAAATGTCCTCTGGCTAGGTCACTGAGGACAAGGAACAGCAACTGAAGATAGGCGATGTCTGTGGTTTCCTGGGCAGAATATTTTTACCAGGACATTATCGAATGTTTGGGGTTTGAATATTGGTTGGCCATGGGCTAGCTATACAACTTTGGACAAGTGATTTAATCATGGGTGCTTCTGTTCCAACGTCCCTGGTACCTATATTTATGACCTTTGAATAAAAGATAATGAGCAGTCTTTTTTTTTTTTTTTTTTTTTTTACAGAGAGGAAGGGAGAGAGACAGAGAACCAGAAACATCTATGAGAGAGAAACATCGATCAGGCACCTCCCGCACCCTTCCTATTGGGGATATGCTTGCAACCAAGGCACATGCCCTTGATCGGAATCGAACCTGGGACCCCCTCAGTCCACAGGCCAACACTACATCCACTGAGCCAAACCGATTTCGGCATATATATTCTCTTTAATTAAAAAAAAAATCATGGTTATTGTAAATTGTACCTGTTTTTCTTATGCCATCATTACTATAAATTATTTAAAGAGTAAAATCATTAGTTTTAGAGGATATACTGATTGAGTTCAGTCATATCTATAAGAGGCATTATTTTTATATTTTCTTCCTGCCAAAAGATATGGAGATAAACCTCAACTGGTCATCTTGGCTCAAAAGCAGAATACAGGGGTGATGGTTAAGAGACAAGGATGTAATGCAGAAGGAGAGAGCAGCACTGTGCAGTGGGCACACATCAGTGCAATTCCCAGGCGATAAGTGATGGGCAGCAGACATGGTCTAAATGCACTGAAGACACAACCTCCTTAAACTTCTGTGAATTTTAAACAGAGAGCCCAGCATAGCTAAAGACAGAGAATGATGACTGAACTTTGAATGATTGCAAGTTAAGGGAATGAATATTCTCTGCAATCCTTTGGCATGTGCTCTAATACAATGCAAAAACAATTGATGCTTAAAGAAACGTAGCAGAATGTGCAAAGTAGAATAGAACAGGATTTCCGATTCTTAGTGCTGAGCTATTTGAAATTGTTACTTCTAAATGTTATTTTTACTTTGTTTTGTGAATACACACATTTAGGTTAACTCAGTAAAAAATGAAATCCTCCAACCATAGTGTGAAGTTCAGTCAGTCTAATGTAAAAAAAAAAAATCTTCATGAAGTATTCTGCATATATGCAGGCTAGTTGAAACATCTGACAGTTTTTTTCAAAGCTATAATTTAGGTTTGCCAGATTGTGTGCTAAGTGGTTTATATGCATTCTCACCACAACACTAAGACTTTATAATTACTATTATTCCCACTGACAAATGAGGGGCCTGGTTCATATAAGTGAAATAAGCTGACAAATATAATGAGGCAAATTAGCATTGGATATAGATTCAAACCCATCTTCCTAACAGATACAAATAAGATTCTGATTACAGAATAGGCAAAATTATATCCTATAGAATCCTATTTTAATCTAATTATTCCTGCATGGTCTAATAAAAATAAAATACATACGTTCTCACCTGTAAAGCTAATCAAGATGAGCTAGTTAGAAACAGAGTGGGGGTCTGATTCTTTGCTAGGGTTTCTTGTGAAACTTTAATGTCTAACCTAGAATGCATGGGGTAGGGCAGGGAGCAATAACTAGACCAAAAAAGTACTTCCTTGAGAGAAAGCAAATACCATTGACTTAGCAGAATGTTGTCTTAATCATTCATCAGGAGATAAATATATTTATTTCATCTTGTTTTTACAATCTATTATTTGTGTTATCCTTTCTCTTCTACAGCATATTGAACATTTGATATTTTATATTGTAACACATTAAACATTAAAAAGTATATAGAACACATTTGGATGGTTAAATAATAAAACAATTGTGTAGCCACTTCCTAACCATCAATTTTGTAGCCATCAAGTGATCTTTACCCATTTATTTCCTCTCTGCAAGAGCTAGCCCTAATCCTGAATTTTATTTCAACCAATCTCTTACTTATCTCTAGTTGTACCTCCTACTTATGCATTTGTATTTAATGAATTATGTAATTTAGGCTAGTATTTATGTAGCTAGGATAATTATATCTGCTTGTTTTATCCATCATTATATGTTTGAGATTCATCCCTGTTGGTAATGGATGAATTCTTGTTTCCTGTGGGTACTATTTCATCTCATGAATACTTCAGGGTTTATTCACTCATTTAGTTGGGCTGAACATTTAGGGTCTTTCTCAATAGGTTACTAATATTGGCATTGTTTGTTAGGGCTATCATAGTGTCTGCCTTTTGATCCAGGGCACCTATGCAAATTTATGTAGGATATGTACCAAATAGAGGAACTGCTGTGTGTTACAGCATGAACATGTTGAAATTTACTGGAGAACTCCATTCCCCGCTCCTCCTCCCCTAAAGTAGTTGTTTCAATTTATACTCCCATTGGCAGTGGATAATAGTCCCTATTGCAGCTCACTCTCACCAACATTTTACATAGCCCAGCTGCACAATTTTACCAAACTGGTCTGTGCAAAACACCAACTTAATGATTACATTTGAATTTATCCCATAATGCAATTGAGCAACATTCCATATGTTTATGACCATTTGTGTTTCTACTTCTAGAAATACTCATCTGTGTCTTTTTTATTATATTTTTGTTTCTTTCTCTTTTATAAATAGGGATTCTTTATATACTTTAGATCTAAACTATGTTAAAAATATCTTCTTCCTTTGCTCAGCTTATCTTTTTGACTCTCTCTGAGGTATCTTTTAATGATTAAGAGTTTCTGTTATTAATTTTAATGTGGTTTAATTTCTCAGAATTTTCCCTTATGTTTTATATTTTCATGTCCATTATAATTCTTTTAAATATCACTTCAGGGCGGTTGTTTCTGGCTTGTTGAATTGTGTTCCTCTATCATGTAGGTGGTATTTATACCACCGGAGCCAACTTCAACTCAGTCTTCAAGTTTTAATCCTTCTCAAAAGTTGTTTTGGCCTTCACTTTCCCGTCTGAACCTTCTTGGTACAATATTAACATAAATGATTAAAATGTATTCTAGATACTCCCCAAGTTAAAATAAGAATTACTGCATATTGTCCTAAATACCAGCTTCTTCTCGCTAACACATATTTGGCATAATTCCTGAAAGGTCAGAAACTTCAGGGTTCTCTGCTTATTGAATGATTATAGTCTGAAATAATAATAATCAGGTTATGTAGTTTCTTTATCTCGGCTTTGAGGAAATAAAATATTGAGAGAGAGAAGAGATTTATTTATTTCTTCTAACCCTACATAGAGATACATTTCTTTTTGTAACCAGAACTACATTGAGATACAATCATACACTCTGATTTTTAAACACTATTGAATGATTTTTTTTTACCTTGTAAATGGTGCAATTAAAGATATTTTTAGGTTTCTATTCAGCCATGCAATGTAGCTCTTGGCCCAGGCTTGCTCTTAACCACAAAAACCTCCCACCAAACAATAAATGTATGGAGAAATTTGTAATGCTGGTTATATATAAAATCTTCTGAATATTGTTTACTTGCTATGAAGTGACAAGCAGTTTTCTGGAGAAATCTTCGGATTGAAATTTAGGAGATGTGTATTCTAACCTTAACTCTCACGTTCGAAACACTATGCCTCAGTCTCCTCTCTTACCAAATGAAGGTACTGAGCTAACAATTGCAAAATCTTTTTGTTGTTGCTGCTGCTGTTGTTTTTACTGAAACATCTATGTGCTGTCTTAATACTGTTTCTGGAAGGAAAGATGCCACTTTCTCATTTGGTCAGTTAGTATGTGTGCTTCTGATAGGGTATGCAGATTTATCGCAGGAGGCGGGGCAGGAAAGCCCCTGAAATCCCTGGTATTTTCTGAGAGGATTGAAAGTAGTTCACTTGGTGACTAAATATAACAAAAAATAGTATCTTACCCTAAATACTGACTTCTTTACTACCACAGAAGGAAATAAACTCAATTCTGTACTTTCCAACAATATTTTCATTACTTACCAGTGAGCTCAGACAAAATTACAGTACTATATCAATATAAACTGGCCTTGACTATATACTGGCACACCAAATTTTAGATTCACATTCTAGAAAGAAATTATTTTGATTAAAATACGTTTGAACTTAGACCTTTTCAATAAATATTTTTATTCTTTCCCTTTCCACACATATATAAAACAAATCTCAAGTACAAGACAGAAAGATAATTCTTAAAGTTCTTTTTCCGGCATAGAAAGTACAGTGTGAATCAACATATGAGCATTTACTGTGGAATAAGAACTCCAATAACTGCTCTAGTTGTTCATCTAAAAATTTTTTATTGATTAATTTATGAGAAATGTGTTGGGCTAACGCTTGTTCCAGTTGTTATAAAACTTAAACTCTAATGGGAAACAAGGGCAATAACACAGTTTTAGTAGGCATTATCGCTCAGTCTGGAGGTGTCTAAGAAATATAACTTCATTTCACTAGTGTAATATTTGTTTCTAAGTCCCCATTCTCTTGAAAGGAAATCTCAGTCTTCTGAAGATTTTCTGTCTCTGGAGTTATACCACTACTCTTGGGTCATTGTGGAGATGCCACTATAGCCCTTGGTCTTAATTTATAGGTAGTCCAGGATCACCTTTGTCTGGACCTCATGGCTGGTTCAGATCCTGTAGTTTTCTCTGTTGTTTCTATGCTATGTTGGGGCAAAGTAATCTTTTACTAGATTTTCTAGTCCCCAAATCATCCTATATAATCATTTCATCTACTGGGTCTTTTCTGTTAGGAAGTGTGCCCTGACACCTCTTCCTCCTGCTACTCTTTCTCTGCATGGCCTGACCGGTAGGTAAGATGGCTGGAATTTCCTACTATTCTTAGAGAAATTTTCTACCTTTCTGTTTACAGCCAAGACACTGGTTTTCCGAAGAGATCATGTTTAAACCTGAGATCTAAAGAAAGAGAAGGATCTGTTTACACACAGATTCAGAGAAAAACATTTTTGAGAGGGTTTAGCATAACCTGGGTGTGTTTTAAGTACTATTCTAAATATAGTACTTCAATCATTCTTCCATATAATGCCAGGAGATAGGCATTTAGTATTTCACTGATAAAAATTAAAGTTCATATGGATAAATAATACCACAAGTCCTCAGCTAATATATATTAAAAATTTTAATTATGATACCTCAAGGTTGAAAAGAAAAATATATGGTATAGGATATTCTGGGGTACCTGAGCTTGGAGGATAGGAAGAGATGTCCTGAGAAATTAATGTATAAGTTCTGAATAATAATAATAATAATAATAATAATAATAATAAAGCAGCTAAGTTAAAAGTTGGAAGAAAGGCTTCAGGTTAATAAGATAATGGCTGTGAAAACCCTTATATGATAAAACAATTCATAAACCAAATGAATGCTAGAGTTACAACATTGAACATACATGTAGGGCCTACATTCAGTAAGGTTATGGAATAAGCTGTGGCAGAAGGGATCATCTGAGTCATTGGCAGCATTAGAAACACAATGTTCCTTCAGGGTTGCATCTGGGAAACTCCATCCTCCTTACTGCCAGGTAGCTCGTTTAATCTAAGTATTCAGCTTGGTACCTGTGAGTTAACCTTGTTGTTAGAAGGAGATAGCTTGACATCAGATCTGAGAGATCTCCCCAGCTCTCTAGTCCAAATTTTAATGAGTCCAAATTAGTTGGGGTTTGTGGTAAAATGTATAGCCTCATATATTAGATCTGGGTTAAATAATGAGATATGCTGATTATAGCTAACCAGCTCCTAGGTAATGCCAACATGACCAGTCTGTGGACCATCCTTTGAGGAGCCAGACTTTAGTCAACAGAGTATTTTAGTGAACTGTCACAATTGTAGGTAAACCTGAGATTGAAGTAATATTTTGGCTCCATAATTCTTGTGAACCGAGACAGCAGGTCTCATTATGGAAATTAAATAAATCTCAGATAAAATTCAAGAGTTTTAAATCTGATAGGAACCTTATAAATTATCTAATAGATTAACTGAAATAAATAAGGATGGCCCACCTAATCAGTAACAGGTCATGTCTGTGCACTGCCTTTGTGCTCTAGGTTGCAATTAGTTATTCAAGAAGGCTAAATACCTTGAGAAGCGATTATCAAATTGTATGAGGACAAAAAGACTGATGACACCTGGGGCAGTTTCCATAGAGCTGATTATAAATGCAGAAACATTACAGTAATATGTTTATAACATTATTGCATATTCCGTTCAGATTATAAAGACCTGAGTGTATCGTTTTTCATGATAAAGATCTCACCTAAGAAAAGAAATATGGCATACCTAGTTTCCTGTTTTGGCAAACCACCCATACTGCTGTCTGTTAGAGAAGGAAATTTAGCATGAGATGACAAGTCCTCACACGCCATGCATAGATGTCGGATTCTTTCTCATACACACCTTTTGTGGTGGCTTGAGTATGACACAGCCTCAAGCTCTCCATCACTCTTCCCCTGAATTAGATGGGAAAATTGATTTGCTCATAAGAGATAGTACAAGATCTTACATGAGATGTGTTTGTGTGTACCTACAAATCTACATATCAATGTATTCATCTATCTAAAAACGTTTAAAAGGCTCTGGAATCTGAATTAGATCATGAGAAATCAAGAGAGGTGACTGAGAGATTTTTCAGGGCTGGATTAGAGAAAAGGAATTTTTCTAAGGGACGTTTATAGGAGAGTCAGATATATGGTTGAGTCTGTTTTTTGTTTTTTTTCCCCAGAGAGTGGCTAAGGAAATAAAGTCCTCACTACTCAAGTCTATTCAGAATGATCCTCAGCTTTGGTTACTTAAAAAAGATCTGATCTAAGGGCTGTGATTTCAAAGAGCAGGAAAGGGAACTTGTTTCCCAATACTTCCTGTCCTATTACTAATGCTAACCTTTCATCTCACATTAAGAAACAAATTACAAATGCCAACACCCTGATGATAGCTGCCTTATTTTACTTCAAAGAATCAATTTAACTTAGTATTTCTGAATCTATCAAGGAGTACAATGTGCCCATTACTGTACTAGCTACCACAGAATCTGAGTCACTGAGATATGCTCTTAGCCTTGGTTCTCCAAAGCCAAAACTCAAGGCAAGGGTAAGAGCACAAACCTCACATTTGGGGGCAGTGTTCAAGCTCAGTTGATGTGCATTAAAAATAAAAATAGAATTTAGGCAGGAAAAGAAATAATTCACTGAGTTACTCTGTGGACCACTTCTTTACTCTGAGACTCAAAGAGAAATCATTGGATGCAACAAAGATTGTTTTCTAGCACACAGTGCTTTCTCCACAAGGGCATCTCAGAGTGGATCACAGAAGGAAGGAGGAAGAACTGACCTGCCTGGCTCCCTCCCATCTCCTGATTCACATCAATCACATGGGATTTATCTGATGGAGATATGACTCCTTCACACATTCAGCTCATATCATCTTATCCCTCAGCCACAATTCAGTAAGGCAGATACCATGTTCCCTAGGATGACATTTTGTCCCACTCCAAAAAAGAGCATGTAGAATGAATAGAGCTCAGCCTGAGGCTTCAAATTAGACTGCATCCAGTAGATTCATAATGCTCCATTAGGGTGCTGGACCAAGAGGCAGGGATAACAGTCTAATCTGGGAGGCAGCTCATGTACTGTATTGGGAAAATTAAGCAGTAAGGGCATCTGAGGTGCACCAAAGGGCTTGTGTGTACCACATTATGTATACTACATTATGAGATATCTGTTTTATTTATCTAGCTATCTATGTATCTATTCATTTATTCCTTTACCCCCAAAAATGAAGATACAGTATCTTAACTCTTTCCAAAAAAAGGAAAATTATAAGCTCAATCAGATACATAACTTCTTTCAATGTGTTAGCTAGTTATCATGTTCTAGAGGTCTTAGATGACAAGATACTCCAAAGAGCTACAGTGTCTGCTATGTATCTTCAGGAATAAGTGGGCATAAAAATCAAGGTGTGATTTAAGAAAGTGTCTACTGCCAAAACCAGGTTGGCTCAGTGGACAGAGTGTCAGTCTGCATACTGAAAAGTCCCAGATTCAATTCCAGTCAGGAGCATGTACCTTGGTTGCGGGCACATCCCCAGTGGGAGGTGTGCAGGAGGCAGCTGATTAATGTTTCTCTCTCATCGATGTTCCTGACTCTCTATTCCTCTCCTTTCCTCTCTGTAAAAAATTAATGAAATATATATAGGAAGAAAGGAAGAAAGAAAAAAGGAAAGAAGGAAGGAAGGAAGGAAGGAAGGAAGGAAGGAAGGAAGGAAGGAAGGAAGGATTTAGAATCAAGTGACCCAAGGTGCTATAAACACTCTGGCTATGAGATAGCACCAAAGCTCTATGAGCCTTACAATATTCCTCATTCATGTAAAATGGGGATATGAGACCTGACTGATCATGTGGTTGAGTTCCCACTGACCATGAAAACAAAAGTATTTGAATACTTAAAAACATTACAAACATGCAAGAGACTATCATGGTTAAATCAACTCCGCTGAATTTCCCTCTCACTGGCTCCCAGACATCTCTTTGTCTAAGAACAAACCATGACTTGTTCTAGGAGGGCATTGCTTGGAATAAATGGTATTAATGTGAGGTTATTGCTAATGTTCAGAAATATCCATATTATGGAGACCATATCACTTTGATTGAACAGGGGACTCACCCTCCTGAATGGAGAGATCATTTTTGCTGTCAATGTTTTGGATAAAGATAGAATCCTCAAATAGGAAACTGGCTCTAAGATGTCAAACTATTCATGGGCCACAGGCAGGAAAATAGGGAAACATTGAGGTATTTAAATGTCCAGGAATATATTCCCTTGTCCTAGGAAACTAGGCTCTCCCATGCAGAATGACCAGAACCTAAGAAGTAGGGCTAGATCAGACAGAAGATGACATGCCTGAGATTAAAGTAAAGGTATTTATGCTCATAAGACTTCTTGTCTTGTCTTTTTTTATAGTCATCATCCCTTTTGGTGCTGTCCTAAAAAAATAAAGTTTGGTTACAATAATTGATCCACAAGAACAGAACACAAGCTGTAGTAAGACAGACAAATATAGAGATACACAGATCTTCCTTGCTTCTATTACACACAAGCTTATCTCTTAAAGCTGGGGTAAAGTTTATCTTGCTAAGTGGGGAAGCCCTCAAAGTACTATCTGGAAGACAGAATCAGAAGCCCATTGAAAGCTCTTTCCTTTCCCTTCTGAATAGGAAGACATCCCTCATGGCATCAACCTTAGCCTTTTACAAGAATTTTATCTCAGAAAGGCAGTAAAGAAGTTTGTTTTGGGCTCTTGCCATAGACTAAAACATAATTACCTCACCGGATAAACCATTGTATATTTGCCAGGAAGTCATATAAAGGATAGCAGTCAAAGGGCAATAAAAGATGTATCGTATTTTTTTCTTCTACGTACAGCAGAGTTGGAAAGATATCTATGGATGGGAGCCCAAAAGTGGCGAAGTTCTGGTCAGAGCAGTCTGATGTCAAATTGTGAAATCATGATCCCACTTCACATTTTTAAAGTCCACAGAACACTTGTGTAATCTCACCCAGAGCCCACCATAGCATTTCCTGATCCCCATTTTTCAGAGCAGTGAACCAAAGCTAAGGATGACTTGTGAAAGTCATGTAATTGACTTGTCAAAGTAATATATCTACCTCTTAGAGAACAAGACCCCAAGCCTTCTGATTCTGGGGCATATAAGACTTTCATGTTTGTAACAACTATTTCTATAGCAGTGACTGGATGGAGGATGAGAGATAAGACCAAAATCTGGGTAGCCACTTAATATAAACCTTTCCCTCATGTTCCCTTGGAGGTTAATAAGGGGTACATGTTCCAAGCAATCTTCCTCCACAGAATAGAAACTGAGACATCTGAAAGAAAATAGAGCACAAAAGACCTATAACAGAAATCCACACACTGACACCGAATCCCCAAACCCTATTGCCCATTGAAACCCTTGCCTAGAATACATTAGAGATGCCATGTCATCACATTCCCCCGGTTTGCAGATCCACATATATAAAGCAGGCAGTGAGGAAATCTGGGGAAATGTGCTGCTTTCAGATTCTCTTTTCCATTTGAAATGAATGCACGAATCTGTACTGGATGAGCTGTGAGAGATCAAGGTGAGGAACTGAGAAAGGGAATGTGTTATTTTTCAGCCACAGCAAATTCAGCTATTGGCTGCCGACTGCTGGAGCCCCGCTACGATCTGAGCTGTGCTGATGTGTTGACATACTGCATGCCCATGGAGATTTTCCTGACACCTGGTAAGGATGTGGGAAGCACAGCAGAGGAACGGGAATCTGTCCGTGAACTAGATTCGAGCCAGTGCTTGATTGTGCAGTGTTTCGCAGAAAAGTCCTAGATGCCACATGAAGACTCTTTAAGGGCCCTTGGCTCTGACTCAAAACCCAGCAGCAAAGGGCGCAAAGGTTTTATGAGTAGTTGGAGTAGAAAAAAACACACACAAACGTTTGGCAGATTCAGCACCCAAAGAATCTCAGAACAATGCACAGTTAACCAGATAATTTCAAAACAGATACTCGCTCTGACAGGGACTGAAGCCAATAACATCTTGTTCCCCTCTTTCAAGTTCTTCACCTGTCTCCGGAAAGGGAGTTCATCGAGTGTATCAATCTTGTTGAGTTGAGGTGAACAAATTCGTGTTTTTATTTTAATTTTATTTTAAAGATAATCATACTTGGAACCTAGCGGTAGTAAGTCAATGAAAAGCCCAGGGCTCAATGAAAAGTAACTTGTTTTTTAGGTGAGGAATTAGAGGCTCATAGGTGTGAGACTATTTACAAAAGGTCTAGAGCAGTGATGTTCAACTCTTTTCACCTCATAAACTAATTACTAAAATTCTGCAGCATATAAACATATTTTTTGCTGATCTGACCAAAAATAGGGATAATTTTGATTAATTCCAAATGAGAGGCTATTGTTATGTTGGCTGTTGTCATTTTTATATTTGACAATCTAAGGGAAAAGAGGTCAGTGGCCCTGATAAAAAGTCAGGTATTATATGTTTTAAAAATTCTTGTGGCACAACAGTGTGCCCTGGCACTGGGTTGAAAATAGCTGGTCTAGAGCATTAGTGGTAGAGCTAATATTCAGAATTACTTGTACAGGATATTTATGTACCACGTACTGAAAAGCACTTCACAGAATATTCTTTTTCAATCCCAAAACATGATATGAGCCAGTCATCCTTGACTTAGTTAATGTTGTAAGTTAGAATTTCAGAGCATTCAATTTGCTGACTGCTTTTCAAGGCAATAGAACTGGAGAGCTTGATCCCATAATAATAATTAAAAGAGAGAGAGAAGAGAAACCAAGATGGTAGCATAGGTAAGCATCTGAACTTACCGCCTTGCACAATAACTTCAAAATTACAACTAAAAGACTAAACAGACATCATCCAGAACCACAGGAAGACTGGCTGAGTGGAAATTCTACAACTAGAAGGAAAGAGCAAAGCACACTGAAACTCAGAGGAGGTGCAGAGGCAGAGGTACGGAGGTACACCCACAAAAAGGGAGATGCGTATGCAGAGAGAGCTGGCAACTGAGTACACAGCTGGTTTTTTCAAGCTGGAGGGAGACACAAGCTCCCAACTGCTCTGAACTCCAGTTCTGGGTGAGACTGTGCACACAGCCCACAAAGGGTCACAGTTCAATTCCTGGTCAGGGCCCATGCCCAGGTTGGATTGGCAGGAGCTTTTGATGGATGATTCTCTCCCATTATTGATGTTTCTATATTTTTCTCCCCTTCCCCTCTCTGAAATCAATTGGAAGGAAGGAAGGGAGGGAGGAAGGAAGGAAGGAAGGAAGGAAGGAAGGAAGGAAGGAAGGAAGGAAGGAAGGAAAGAAGGAAGGGAGAGAGAGTGAAGTTACTCAATTAACCAAATACAAATAGTAGCTCAAAAAGGGCTTCAGTCAGGTCAAGAGTTAATAACCTCACTCCCTATATTGCTTCTCAAAAATTCCTGCTTCTGGACCTCCCTGAGGTGCTTCAATTTGATAAGTTACTAGACTTCCTTTTGGCCCATATTCACAGGAAAAGAGCCAGAATTGCAACTGTGATTTAAAACAACTTTGGCCTATTGCCCAGGGCTCATACTGTGAAGAGAGCAGAAACCATCCTCTAAGAATCTTTAAAAAACCACTACGAGGGAGACACCTGAAGTACCATTCCTAAAGTCATTTTCAGACTTGCCACAGTCATAAAAGCAGGTAAAGTCATAAAGAAATATTTTTTAAGACAAGGTCTCCTTCCCTTTCCCATCTTTGCTACCTGCAACACTCATCCCATAAGTGCACTTTACTCTTCCCCACCCTAAATCATGGAGCTTAAGAGAAAGTCACCTGTGTTGGAGCCTCTTTCTAGGAAAACACTGGCAAGCACCCTGCTGCCTGACCCAGCCCTGTGCATTGATCTGTTTGTGTTGAACAGATATGGCCTATTAACAAGTGCAAAATCCACTTCTAAGCATTGTCACCTTGGCTAGTTACCTCCCTTTCTCTGGGTTTATTGATATTGGGAGAGAAATAAGAAATATGCACCTAAATATCATATATAAGTACTTGTACCCTAGCCTTATCAATGGGGCTGGTAGAGCAGTTCTATGCTTCTGTGCAATGTTAGGTCCGTGGTCCTTCAATGTGGCTTTTTCGATGTCATACATCTGATCAAAAGCCATCAAACATTCCTGATCATAAGTATAATATCAAATCCTTAGTCTAGACCTCATGACCCTCAAAAGACTAATTTCAAACTGCTTTTTAAATTATCTTTCCAACTTCTCCTTTGCTCAGTACTGCATTTCAGCAAAATCATCCTCTTGGTTCTTACACTGAAAGCATTTCCCAAGATTGCCAGTTCAGGTCGCCTCAAAACACCATGGTCCTAATTCTCCAAACCCTGGGAGAGCAATTGCAAAAACCCAAGTCTGTATTCAATATTTTCCAACACTACTCAATTTATCAATACATTTCCATGTCAATTAATTCATATGCTGGACTGGAGATGCGTATCACAATTCACATAGACCATATTCATACTTTGTTTTCACATACATTACACACACACCACACACATGCACATCCTTCACATTTGCATAGATGCACATTTTTTAAATCTTATTTTTTATTACAGTTTGCATTCACTACATTTTTTGGAATTAGTTTCAGGTATACAGCACATTGAATAGATATTCAGATAGGTTATAAGGTGTTCCCTATAATAATTCATGTACCCATCAGGCACCATTGAGAGTTATTACAGAATTACTGACTGTATTTCCTATGTTTTGTAACTACCATTTGTAGGTTTTTGATGTTCTTCCATTCTTTTCCCTGCAGAGAAATCTATTTTTTATCTACATTATTTGAAATCTTACTAGTTGAAATCCTTTCAAGTTCCACCCAAATGCCCTCTCTTCCTTCAAGACTTCTGGGGCCCTTTTGTAATCCATATGTGGCTCACATCATTTTCTGCCTTGTATTATTATTTGTTCTCATATCTCATCCTGTCTCTATTGCATAGTAAGCTGGACCAGGGTAGAATCCAGATGTCAACTTTTCTTCTGTTCCAACTATATCTGGCGCCATGCCCTGGAGAAAGTCAATATTCAGTGAAGAACTGAAAAAGCATTAGACCTATCTTCTAATAGTCATTAAAGTATATGACAAAAAAAAATCTGAGGTATACTTCAAAATATTTTTGTTACCTTTTTATAGAAGTTTACCATAGGCAAAATGTTCAACCATTAGGTACTGTATATAAGTTGAAAATCTGTAAAAATAATTAAAGGCATTTAACCAACTCCAAAATAAGTATATAGGACATGATTTATACTGCAGAAATAACTACCTCCCTCGAACTCACAGTCAACTCCCAAAAATAATCACTATTCTGATTTCTTTCACCTTAAATTTGTTTTCATCTTGCCCTAGCTGGTTTAGTTCAGTGGACAGAGCATCGGCCTGGGGACTGAATCCAGGTTCAGTTCTGGTCAAGGGCACATGCCTGGGTTGGGAACTTAGTCCCCAATGGGGTGCATGCAGGAAACAGCCAATCAATGCTTCTCTCTCATCATTGATGTTTCTAGCTCTCTCCCCTCTTCTCTGAAATCAATAAAATATACAGTGCATTTTTAAAAAATTTGTTTTCATCATTTATATAAATGGAATCATATGGTATGAACTCTTATGTGTCTATTTTCTGTTTGATTTTTTTCTCACTATTATGATTTTGGATTTATCCCTTTAGTTATCTTGTATCCTAGTTCAATTTTTATTGCTAAATATTCTAATGTATGAATATGTAATAATTTATTAATGGTGGTGAACATTTGGGCTACTTACAATTTGGTACAATTATGAGTGAAGCTGCTATGAACACGTGTACATGTCTTTTGGTGCAATGTGTATACATTCCATTACATATTTAGCAAGAACAAAAATTGCCTTGCCATTGTGTATGAAAACATTCAGTTTTAGTCGGCATTACTGTACAATTTCTTAAAGTGGTTTGACTGGTTTGAATTACTATCAACATTGTAGTTATAGTCAGAGATGCTGTTTGTTTGTTTTTTTCTCACTAACACTTGATATTGTCAGATTTTAAAAATTTTAGTCATTCAGCAAAGTGTGTAGGGTAGGTTTGTATGGTTTTAATTTGCATTTCCATGATGAGTAATGATAAAACACATTTTCTTACACTTTTTGGTCACTTGGTGAAATACTTATTTGCATCCTTTGACATGTGCTTCAATTGTATTGTTATATTTGTCTTACTAGTTTATAACATTTATTTATATATTCTGGATACAATTTCTTTATATAAAATTTATACTAATATCTTTATGGTTTGCATTATTGTTTTCCTTAATTGTGTTTTTGATGACTAAAATTATCTATTTTAATTAAATCTAAAGCATTAATCTTTTACTTTATGGTTAGTGATTGTACATGTGTACATGTACATTTGTTCTTGTTTAAGAAATCTTTGCTAAATTAAAGATTGTGAAGGTTTTCCTATATATTTTCTTTTTTTTAAAAAAAAATATATATTATTGATTTTTTTTACAGAGAGGAAGGGAGAGGGATAGAGTTAGAAACATCGATGAAAGAGAAACATTGATCAGCTGCCTCCTGTACACTCCCTACTGGCTATGTTCCTGCAACCAAGGCACATGCCCTTGACCAGAATTGAACCTGGGACCCTTGAGTTTGCAGGCTCTGTCCACTGAGCCAAACCAGCCAGGGCTCTATATTTTTTTCTTTGAGAAGTTTTTAACTTTCTTTCAACTTTAGGGCTAAACTACATCTGAATAAATTTTGTTGTATTATTTGAAAAAAGTGACAAATTAATTGTTTCATACCTATACAATTAATCTTGAAGCATTTGTCTACAAGACCAGCCTTTTCCCCTTGCCCAAAATATGGACAACCTTCCCCACTATCAGCATCTGGACCTCCCCCACTATCAACATCTGGTGCCAGAGCAGTCTATTTGTTACAGTTCATGAACCTACATTGACACATCATTATCACCCAAAATACATGGATTATATTAGGGTTCATACTAGTGATGGTATGTTCCAGATATTATGACAAGTATATAATGATATGCATCTACCATTGTAGTATCATGCAATGAAACATTGTTTCACTGTCCTCCAAAATCCTCTGTGCTCTAGTCATCTTTCCCTTCTCAAGAACCCTTGACAATCACTAATCTCCAAAATTTTGTCTTCTCCAGGATGTCATATAGTTGGAATCATATAGGCAGTAGCCTTTTCAAATTACTTATTTAACAGACTCCCCGGAGGGAATGGTAGTAATGTCTCATTTTTAAAGAGATTGTTCCATGGCTGTTGTAATAATAGTATTACAATAAAGGATAATACCTGCCTAATACTATCTAGGTAAGAGCCTCTGAATCAGTGCTTCCTAACTACATAAGATGAAGGATGTTTTTAAAAAAATAAAATAAAAAGACACAAAATGCATGTGCATTTTTAATTTGTTAGATTTAACAGAGATAAAATTGCTGTGAAACCCACAAAAATTTCCTTAAATTTCTGCACCTATCATGGAACAAGAGCAATTCTTGAATCAACACTATTTGTGAACTATATTTGGGTAGAGCTGCTCTAAACAGAGTGTCATATTCTTTTTTTTTTAAATATATATATTCTTCTCTGAAAAAGATCAATAAAATATATATATATATTTTATTGATCTTTTTCAGAGAAGAAGGGAGAGGGATAGAGAGCCAGAAACATTGATGAGAGAGAATCATCAAACAGCTGCCTCCTGCACACCTCTCTCTGGGGATGTGCCGGCAACCAAGACACATTCTCTTGACTGGAATCAAACCTGGGACCCTTCAGTCTGCAGGCCAACACTCTATCCACTGAGCCAAACTGGTCAGGGCCAGAGTAAAATATTCTTGTGCTTAATCCTCTACTACCTTATTTTCTCAATTTTTACAAACAAGAAAAGTGAGGCACAGGCTTTATGTGACTGATTCAAAGTCATGCATCTCATAAATGTTGAAGACAATATGAGCCAAGTTCCAGAATTTACATTATTAACCAGTCCACTTGTACTGGAATAAGGATTTCCAATATGTTTCTAATATGAAATAATCAATGACAGAATTATAGAATTCTTTATGTTTGTGTCACAATTTGTGCTGTCCAGAGTATTTTTACATATATTTTATCATTTGCTGCTCAAGGAAACCCTGTAAGTAAATAGTACAGGAATTATTCCCTCCATTTTCATGTGTAAACATTTGAGCCTTTAGGATGTTAACTGACCCATGTATGGTAATAAAAAAAAAATGACTTGTCTTAACCAGTTTGGCTCAGTGGATATTGTGTTGGCCTGTGAACTCAAGGGTCCCAGGTTTGATTCCAGTCAAGGGCATGTACCTTGGTTGCAGGCACATCCTCAGTAGGGTGTGTGTAGGAGGCAGCTCATCAATGTTTCTCATCGATGTTTCTAACTCTCTATCCCTCTCCCTTCCTCTTTGTAAAAAATCAATTATATATATATATATATATATATATATATATATATATATATATATATGACTTTTTTTAAATGACTTGAGC
>PVJN01032313.1:0-24244 GCA_004026805.1 Lasiurus borealis | reverse complement strand
GACACAATAAACAAAGTACATAAAACTTTCTGCTTGCTTAAACTTCTTTCTAATGATAGGAGACAGATAGGAAAGCAATATAAATAAAATATACTATATGTTAGATCATGATGGGTACTACGCAGGAATATATTTTATTGAGAATATGACAGATAAGCATATATCTGAAGAAGGTAAAAGAAAACATCATTTGCATAACCGGGAGAAGAAAATTTCATGCAGAAAAAATATCAAGGATCTGAGGAGTGAATGTGATTAGTTTGTATAAAGAAAAGCAAGGAAGCAAGCCATTCTGACTTGAACGGAATAAGCAGAGAGCAAGAATAGCAGGTGATGAGGCCAGATTATAGAAGGTTTTGTAAATCACTGTTAGAACATTGGCCTTTTATATGACAGATATGGGAAGTAAAGACATTTTTGAGTAGAGTGACATGATCTGATTAATATTTGAAAAGAATCGCCACCTGCTTTGTTGAAAATAGACATTAGGAGGTAAGGGAGGAAACAAGGATACATATTAGATTTTTGTAATAATCTAGACAAGAGAGGCAGTGCCCTTCACCAACTTTGTAGTCATGGAAGGGGTGAGATATGGTTGGAATCTGGAGTTATTGATGAATCTGACAGGTGTGTATAAAAAAGGATTCAAAGATGGTTTCAAAATTTTAATTCGAGCAATTAGCAGTGCTGCTAAACAGAGCTTCCTTTCACTGGGACGAGGAACACGTAGAGAGGAGAGTAAAATGGGTTTGGGGGGGAAGGGATTGCTCAAGGCCCAAGTGTTTGGGGTTCCCACAGGGAACCTCAAATAGTTTAAGTCAGCGGTCGGCAAACTAGTTAGTCAACAGAGCAGCAAACCTCGGCTCGTGAGCCACAGTTTGCCGACCACTGGGTTAAGTTACCATAAGGCCTGGTGAATGGAAAAAGAAACGTCGGGAAAAAGAATTGAACAGGTAGACGGGGCATTGGGCCATGTTGGTGCTGGGCAAGGTTCTTGGGAGTCCTTTGCAGTGTCCTGAAAGCAGGGATGAATTTTCTTCCATATGTGTTCCTCATGGGGCTTGTCTTTTAAATCAGCAAAAGCCACACTTCACACTCAAACAGGATCTTCACACCCCCTGTTAAAAGGCCCCAGGGACTCAGTCTCCTCTGCATCACCGCCCTCGCCCTCCGGGCCACTCTTTTCTGAAACCTGGCTGTGGGTGGCAGGATGGCATCCCAGCTCTCTATTCCCTTTTGTTGCTCTCAGAGGAAAGGAGAGGCATCGCACATTTCATAGTTACTCACTAAGGGGAACCAGCTAAGGGGCAAAAACAGAACAAACCCCCGCAAGGAGTCAGTTAAAGAAATTCTACAAGGCTTCTAGGTATGGTCTCTGCTCTTTAGCTTCAACGTCCTTCTGAGAGAGCTATAAGGGAAGCTAAGCAGTTCGCCTTATAGGATGTACCCCAACTTCTGCGTTGACTTGAGATGTTGAGCTACAAGGCTACAACTCCATGAGGTATTGCTGTTTTTATTAACAGTGAAAATAATACTAACTCAACTTAATAAACTGTTTTCCCAAATAACAGGGACCAGTGCACCTACCACCTGGCTAATTGGAGAAGACAGATTTCAGGGTCAGAAGCCTGCAGCGGAGTGAGAATGTCTGCTCAGGTAATGTGGACAGAGGCCAGATTCTACCCCCTCATTCTTTCAGGCCATTGAAGATTGACCAGACTCACAGAATGTTCCTTTAATAAAAACACTGACAGCTTGTTGAAGTTTAGCCGCAGGTGAGTAGAATTTTGAGATTCAAAAACAACAATAACATATTCAAGTAGGTAGAATACTATAAAGCTTGCAGCTTTCAAAAGGACTTAAGTGCACCAAAAACCTAAAAGTCAAGGCAATGAAAGGTAATAGTCTTAGAACTGAAGGACCACTATTGTTTGGGGAAACTTGTTTACTTTTTCATTCTGGGTCTGTCTCTGCTATTAAGTTAATGTGTGACCTCAGTTCAGGCTATTCCTCTTCCTCTGTCTTAACATCTTTTGAACAAGAATAATAGCTTGAATTTTCCTTTTAAGGCATGTTAGGAGGAATGGATGCTAATTATGAAGAACACTCAGTTACTGAAGCATTGCATATGTGAATATTTTCATGAATATTTTTGCAGAAATGCTCTGAATGATAACCATTTGAATTTAGCCTTGGATGAATCTCTTAAGTTGTCTATAGTTCAGTAGCTGAATCTGTCTTAACCACTCCAGGCAGAACTTCTTGTTTGTTTCCTTGTATTGTTTTAGCTGTGGAAAAAAATCATTTGATTCATGGTCATCAAATAATTATATGACGAGTAATGAGGCTCACTGAAAGAGAGAGACAAGAGTGAGTCTTACAAGTGGATCTAGGGTCCCACTCAGTTGCAAAATACTTCTTTTTGAAATCCCCAGGAAAGGAGACATCTAATGTGATCTCTCCATTTTTCTCAGTGGAGCACTGTCCACATTTCCTCCCGTTATCATCCTATGCCCTTCGTGAAATAATAGCTAAGTAAAATAACAGTACCTAAAATTAATTACCACTTACTATGTGCCGGTGCTTTAGATATATTGAATTCTCACAGCAATTGTACTATTAATTTTTTTAATGCAGAACTGAGGAAACTGAGGTACAAGGGATTAAGTAATCTGTCCAAGGTCACAGGGCGAGTAAATGAAAGAGAGAGAGGAGAGGGAGAGAGAGTATAAAAATGCTTAACACATATAAGATATTTAATAAATGCTTGCTTCCTCCTCTCTCTCCCACCCTCGTTCCTTTTATCACATATTAATTTATGTGGTATTTATTAATTATTAATTCACCCACCTATTCAACTGTTTATTTTTGTAAAAATCTTCTGAGTTTGGTCATATAGCAGGTATTGTGCAAAGCACTTTGCAGAATTTATCTTATTGAATCTTCACCACTCCTCTGTAATAAGCATCCTACAATTGTCTCCATATTACAGATGGAGAAACAGGCTTACTGATGTTAAGTAAATTGTTCAAGGCCATAAAACTATTAAGTTGTGGCATCTCACTGTTATCATTTTACATTTGCTAAGACCATTTATACTTTTATTTCTTTCCCAGAGTACTGTCACATTTGTTACATTGGACTAAAAACATAAAGGTTGCAAACTCCTGATGGGACAGAATCATGTCATGTACACCTCTTGCTGATTTACTTTACAGAGTAAATATTTGTCTTATTACATAACCAGAGGCCCAGTACGTGAAATTCGTGGGGGTGTCCCTCAGCCCAGCCTGCACCCTCTCCAATCTGGGTCCCCTCGCGGGATGTCTGACTATACTACAGGATATTGCAGTCAAATATCCCTCTCACAATCCAGGACTGCTGGCTCCTAACCACTTGCCTGCCTACCTGCCTGATTGTCCCTAACTGCTTCTGCCTGCCAGCTTGATCACCTCTAACTGCTCCCCTGCCAGCCCAATGGCCCCCAACTGCCCTCCCCTGCTGGCCTGATCATCCACAACTGCCCTTTTCAGCTGGCCATCTTGTGGTGGCCATCTTGTGATGACATGGGGGCGGTCATCTTTAGATGACATGGTGTTGGCTACCTTGTGGCGGTCATCTTGTAACTACCTGGGGGTGGCCATCTTGTCACAACATGGGGGTGACCATCTTGTGATGATGTAAGAGTGTGAGGATGTGAGGGCCACCTAGGCTTTTATTAGTATAGATTGATGGCAACAATTTTTTTAAATGTTTAAAATGTCCTTATCAGAAGATTAATATGGTATATTGCTCAAAGTATGACACTTCTGAAAGAAAACCATTTCCCATATTTACTTGGGGAACTGGACTAGGAAACCAAGACTGTTGTGGGCTAATCTAGATTTATTTACTTTATTAACATATCATAACTAATTAGTGAAAGAGTTTTCAAAGCCTAAACAGTTTTACAGGAAGGATTAGTGGGAAAAAGTTATTTCAAAACCTTATCATTCCTTTTTCAATAACACAAAATCTTTCACTTTTTTTTGCTTTTGGCAGAAGAAGGGATGGAGAGTGCTGAGTTTTTCATGGAAACTTCTGGAATCTTTATAACTTAACATTTAGTAACTACTGATGCAGACATACCAGACGAGTAATTTCTGTAAGTTGAAATTAAAGACTAAATGGAAATCTGCAGCCTGTCCAAATGTTTCTAAAACACCAAACATTTGGTAAATGGATATTGCCTTTATATAAGCTATTTCAATTTCTTTATCTTCATTTTTATATTCTGTACCTGCACAACTCTCTATCACACATTTATCATCTCTTATCTTTCTTCCTCACTAGCTAGAAAATAGTAAACATAAGTGTGCAAATTGAGTGACTACCAATTAAGTAAAGCTGTATTCAGTTGTAAAAATATATATTTTGAATAACAGGCAACACAAAGATCACCCAGCACAGATAGGGTCAGTTTTCACTTTGAAAAAATAAAAAAGCAGGAGGTTGTGCAAAAATTTCCCTGAGCAACAGTTATGCACAAATGATTTTATAGCATGTAGAAAACTGATTTAATGAGGTTTAATAGCAACTAATGACTGGTAATGGTTCCATTTGTAACGAATGTTCCTGGTATTCTTGCTTTAAAAACTACTGCAGGCCTAGCTTATTAAGGAATTATTCTGACTAGGTAAGCTCTAAATGCTCTATCACTGTTGATGAAATAGTTTCATGTAGCTGCAAAAAAAATTCAGTAAATCTAAAAATTTAAGAGTTGATGTGTGGAAGCAGACAAACTGAACATCTTGTGCATTTAAGCAACATAATTTGAGATGAATGATGTCCACAGGGAACCTGAAAAGCTCAGAACTAGGCATAGAATGGTGTGAGCAAGAGTAATACCCTTGTTTGTACTTTGTGTTTAATAGCTGAGTTGCATTTAGGGAAAGATTTATAAAGTCTTTCTGTGACAGCTCCATTAGAATTTGTGCACAGAAAGCCTCTAATATGATCATAGAACTGACCCCATAAACACATGCACATGCATGCATGCATGCACTGGCATGTGGGTACACACACATACCTTGCACATACATGCATACACATATACATACATGAACATCTATACACATGTATTTTGTATGCCTTGGAAATGTTTTTCTATTAATAATAAATCTTAGAAGTAATTTCAGAGATAAAACAAAAATTATTTTCATAAGGACACTTTATGCCCAATGTTAATTTTATCCATGTCTTCAATTTTTGATAGAGTGCATAGGTTAGTACCTGGAGGCTTATGGGGTTTAATGGCCATGTTATGGATAAAAAATTTCCATCTCTTTTTAAGTAAAATCAGTAGCCTCATTCCCCACTCCATGTTTAGCCATGTAATATAAACACTATTAACAGTTAGGTGTTTATCTTTACTACTATTTCTTTTGTTTGTATACACATGTAAAAATATTCATTTGTTTGGAAGTTGTATATTTTTAAAATCATTTGTTTTTATTTAATTAATAAACTATAAATATCCTTTTGAGTTACTACATAAAATTCTCCTTAATTCTGCATAGTATTTCATAGCATATAGTAGATATACCATATATACCATTATATGTAACAGGTGTACTGTAAATCTTTCAATAATGTCCTGATTGCTATACATTCAGGTTGTTTCCATTTTATGCTATTACATGTCTTTCTGTCTTGGTAGAGTGTACAGGTTTATGGGGCTTAATGGTCATGCTATGGATAAAAAGTTTCCATCTTTTAAATTCTGCTCCTATAAAAATCGGCATTTTTCTCATGAAAAGTTGTAAGAATATGAGCTAAAAATACTCATTGAAGGGTATTTGAAGAACTAGTCAGTGAATGTGACTCTTCAAGAGAGTTCTCCAAAAACGTTTGGATTTGCACAGCTACTGCACAGGCACAGCATATGCCCGTGTCTGATACCTGAGGCAGTAGGCATTCTGCATTCATAATCTGATCCAGGTGCTTTCATTATAACTGCTCAAAAAAATCCCCTCCAAACTTCACACCTGAAAAGAACACTGCTATCTACACCATGAAAATACAACTGCTGCCTGGGAAGCTAACCTCAGCCATGATCTACTTTTTCAGACTGAATTAGAGACAGCCACAAAGACTGGAGGATGAGAAAATGAGCTTAAGTGGATCATGGTTTGTGTTTTGAAAAGCTCCATCCCTTAATCTCCATGCCAACACACTCCTCAATAAAAATAACAACACAAATTCTACATGGTATGCAAACTATTTCCTTTATTTCACCAGAAGATGGTGAAATCCATGGGTTCTATTATTCATTGAACATACAGCATACGCAATGCTGGATCTACAATAGGAAGACTAAGCTAATGATTAAGGAATGGATGATTCAGAGATACAAAAATATTTTTAAAAAGATTTTTTCAAAATAGTGATATTTTAAATTTTTCAAAAAATCACAGGAAAATTCAAACTGCATTTGTTAAATATGGCTGCTGCTTTAAAATATTTTTTTACAACTAACTTTTTTTTTAATTTTTAAGTTTCAGACACTTTCAATTCCATAACCTTTTTAGGGTTTAGGGGTACTTAATTTTTTAATATGGTCATACTATACATCACAGTGAACTCCATAGAAATTATACACAGATATCTAATATAAGCTCAGTATCCTGTGCTTCAGAACATTGCCTTATTTATCTCTGCCTCCTTATTTTATCTCCCCCATGCTTGATTACCCCCCTAAAGCATATCATGCTTCCTATATAGGCTTTATTACACCAGATTTGCTTAAGTGAATGTGAGTTTTCTCTGCAAGATACCCCTTTAACATCATATTTAAAATTTTTAAGTTATTCTTATTTTAAAAATCTAGCCGGACTGATCAAATAAAATGCAACTTTGTTGTATGTAGTTTAGCCATGAGATGGTCATGGCTATTCTTAATTATGGAAAACTAGTCAATTATAGCAATACAAGTGACAAGTACTGTGATATGTGCATAACGAGTGTGCTATGGCAGCCCAGAAAACAGAGAATTTGTCAATAAGGATTCTTGACAAGGTGAAGGGATTGGAGAACTAGGCTTGAAAATTAGGAAGAAATCAAGCAAGCAAAGACCATGCTACCGAGTAAATTCTAGTCTACTGGCTATTGCATCCCTCACAATTTATCTGTCAACTTCTTTGTATCACTCATTCAGAATTCAAAGCACTGGAACTAGAATTCTGAGCACTTAACTAATTGTAGATCACATACTTGTTCTTGGGCTTTAGGGGGTGGGGGCAAGAATCTGGCCTGCTAAGTCTGAGTTTTGAGAGGGGGATAAGTGGACATCAGGAATCCCTTTCTGGAAAATGCTATGCACAATAGTGAATTTCCCAATGAAGTGCTAATAGAAAGGATGGTGGGTTGGATGTTGGCCAGCTCCCAAATGAACAAATGACTTCTTAGAGAATCGAAGTCAGATGTCTTTATTGGAGAAGAGACCTCAAAGAATGTGCACCCAAAGAAGTATCATTAAAGCTGAAAGAGAAGTCAGAGTTTACAAACTGAAGAAAATAAAGAACATTTTTTGTTGAAAAACGTATTATATGTGCAGAGACATAGAAAGCCCAACATTTTCAATAACAGGAATATATTTGCTATGGTGAGATTGTAGTTTGCATATGGAACAATGAAAGGAAATGAAAATGGAATTTAGATAACAGAAATAAAACATTTAACATATTATTTTGAGACTGTGAGATCCACAAAGGATTTTACACAAGAGCTGGCCAAGACCATACTTATTATAGAATGATGACTTGGGCCTCAATGGAGAGGATGAACTTTGGTGATTCTCTCCATTTTCATCTTTAGGCCTGTGGGACAGATGTTAAAAATGACAACTTCATGTCCATTTTATAGCTTATATGATGCCTCTGAATTCTTGTTTTACATACACACTCACCTCTCTATGTGCACACTTCTTGTATTAGCATTCAAAAGATCCTATTTAGCATCGAGCATCTTATTTTGAATATTGTATTTGTTATATATGGCTGCTACTCTATAAATTACCACACACCTATGATTTAAAACAACAACAAATTATTATCTCATACTTAGTGGTCATAGATTAGAGGTCTAACTAATATGTTAGAGGCCTGACATGGGTCTTACTGAGCTAAAAATCAAAGTACAGGCTGAATGTGTTCCAATCTAGAGGCTCCAAGGAAAAATGGTTTCTTTGCCTTTTCTCGTGCATCGAGACCGTCCACATTCTATAACACCTGATCCCTTCAAAGCCAGCAATGTCAGGTTGAATTCTCACATTGCATCACTGACCTGCTTCTGTATTGCATTTCTTCCTATGACTCTTCCAGTTTTAAAAACCCTTTGATTACATTGGTTCTACCTGTTAATCTAAAGCAATCTTCTATTTAACATCAGCTGATTGACAATCTTCATCCCATCTGCAACCTTAGTTCCCCTTGGCCATGCCAAATAACATACTCCCAGATTCTGGGGATTGGGATGTGGACCACCATGAAGGACCACAATGATCATTTGCTGAATATCCTCCCCACTCCAGTCTCAGAGTTTTCATGACACATCACAGCACTCTAAACCCGCTTTCCTCATTGTTGAGCACTCAGGCGGTAGTAAGCCCGCCCATGATGCTGGGTATAAATTTTTCTGCCTCTGGGTCTGTCTCTCTCCTTCTACAGGACAATTGCTCATTTTGGCTAGATCTCTGGAGGAAATGCTGACTCTAAGTCTTTGAATAACTACAACCGATCTATTGATTATTCTTATTAAAAGGAAGGTACTTTTGCCAGTTGTCATGTTCCACAAATAAACCCAGAGTTGCCTGTTCGATTCCCAGTCAGGGCACATGCCCGAGTTGTAGGCTCATTCCCAAGTAGGGTGCATGCAGGAAACAGCTAATTGATGTTTCGCTCTTGTTGATTTTTTATCTCTCTCTCTCTCTCCTTCTCTCTCTAAAATCAATAAAAGCATATTTTTAAAAGAAAGGCCCTTTTATAAGCCTTCTCATTTAATTATTACACCAAAGCTTTGAAGTAGATTTTGTTATTGCTCTGATTTGGCCATTTTTCAGATGAGGAAACTAATATTCAGAGAAGCTAAGGATGGAGCTAATAAAGTTGGCAGCACATTCCAACCCAGGCCTCCTGTCTTCACACTGACGCTGTATCTGCGACGTGCCCCTCCATAACAGCTCCTCTGTGGGATGCCCTGTCGGGTTCACGTAGTAACAATGCTCCTGCACAGAATCTCTACAATTTATGAAGGATTCTTTTTATTTCCTAACCACATGCTCCCAAACCCCTCTAAGCTTCTCTTGTCGTAAGTAATTCTCCCCCTCCTGCCAGAGCCCCCACCAGCCTGTCTCCCACCCATGCTTTTGCAGAGGAGCGAGCTTATTCTGGCTCTAGCCATGGTCTTTTTCCTTTTTAGATGGGAAGGAGGAGAGAAGAAAGGGAAGCAGGCCCTCTTAGAGATGTGAAAAGCTTAGTGCCCTTCTCTCAGTGCTACCTGCTGTTTTGCTTTTGTAAAAAATCACCGCCAGCCGGGCAACATCAACCTGTAATCTCCAGTCACAATCAGATCACACTTTTATTTCCTGGGATTCTGAGAGGAACTGGGGCTTCAGAAAGTTATAAATATAACACTTTACAAACTGAACTGATGCCCAGGGATAAACCCCCTGCAATTAGCAACAGGACCTGTGCTGATTAGATAGGAGGCTTTCAAAGAGCTCAGGACATGTGTTTTCCAGGGTTGATCACATACCCCCCACCCTTCCTGAAATTGTTCCATAGCACAAAAGACATGAGATCCAAGTCAGGTTCTTCTTAATGACCTCAATTTAAGTTACGTTTGTCAAGTATTTTTAAAAGTTTTAGAATTTTACTTGCATGATGTTATCCAATATTCACAGCATTCTGTGCAAGAGGCAAGGCAATTAATTGCACAGATTAATTTCATAGCATGTATCCGTTTCCAGAGATGAAGGTGTGGAAGTCCATAGTTACATAGCTAGTGAGAGCAGAGTCAAGAACAAGACCCAAGCTCCAGGTTCCAGTTCAATTCTTACTTCCCTACAACACGTTCTCATCATTTTCTTTTTACTGTCTTTCCTATTTCATTAGGAGTGGCTAGGGAAATGAAGTGGCAGTCTCTTACCATTTGAGACAGCATGCAGGGACCTGGAGGGTATTATACTAAGCGAAATAAACCAGTCAGAAAAATACAAGTATCATATGATCTCACTCATAAATGGAATCTAATGAACAAAATATACTGATGAACAAAATAGATCCAGAGACATAGAAGCACAGAATAGACTGACAAATCTCAGAGGATAGGCAGGGATGGGGCAGTGGGTGGAGAGAGATTAACCAAATAATTTATACACATACTAGAGGCGTGATGTACGAAATTTGTGCAAGGGTAGGCCTTCACAGCCACAGCTGCCTCAGCTGCTGTCTTGTGGCCCTGACCCCCACCCACTGCCTTCCAGAAGATCATTCTGTCTATGTCTCTATGCATATTCTATATAATAATATGCTAATTATTAGCTCTTTATTATATAGGATTATATAGGCTATGCATAGGGACACAGACAATAGTGTGCAGGTCACGGTGCAGGTACACGGTGGGGTGGGTCAATGGGTGATAAAAGGAAATATCTGTAATATTTTCAACAATAAATATAAAATAAAGCTTTCCATGACATTATTGCTACTCAAAGTGTATTTGCATCAGCCTGGTCCATTTGCCTCAATAAAATTATTTCTTTTTCAATTACTTGCATAATCAATAAATATGTGTTGTTGGCCAACTTTCTAATAGTCCTGTCTAAGTGCTAGAAGCAATTGCAAAAGAGGAAAGGCAGGGTTACTATTATCCCAGGGCTTACATTGAATGGGGAAGAAAAAATGGAATTCATGCAATGTGAGAGAACCATTTATTTTTAAAGAAATGCATGTTGATTATAAATGCAACAAAGGATCAAAGAATGAAATGAATGCAAATGGGGCTTGACCTGAGCTTAAAGAATTTAAGCAAGGAGAAAGAAAGAAGATAGGCATTGTATTACTTTGCTTTCTATTTTATTAAGTTGGGGAACATCTTTAACAAAATCTGGAAGAGAATAAGTCTGCTAACAGCCATCATGAAGTCTGGCAGCTTTCTAATTTGAGAAAACTAATCCTTAGATTCATCTTCTCATCTTTGTGTAAATGACAAGGCCTCAAATTACACCCTTGCAAAACTTTGCTGTTAAACTCTTGCCAATCGTCGGTCTAACATGCCCCACCCTCCAATTTTGAGTGTGAGTCCAAGTGATCATGCTAACCATCTACCAGTGATTCCAGTCCTCATACATACACATGCCTGGATGGAATAAGACTGCTTTTATATAAGGTGAGGCAAAAGTTGGTTTATAGCTGTGAGTATCAGAAAAATAGAATGCATTCTGTATTATTTTCCATATGAAAGTAGTTACAAATCTACTTTTGCCACTTACTACCTAATAAAAGTGTAATATGCAAATTAACCATCACTCCACTACAAAATGTTGGGCCCATAGCCACAAGATGGAGGCGCCCAGCCCTCTCAGGCAGGGCTGCCACTGAGAGCCTGCAGAATAAGCAGCCTGGTGGAATGCTGCCCAAAGGCCCTACTGAGCCTTTATAAAAACAAAAACAAACTCACTCCCCACGGCACCCTCCCCTCCCAGCAGCGGCAGCCTGTGGTCTCCGCCTGGGAGAGACACGCACCCCCACAGTGTGATTCCCTGCCAGTGGCAGCAGCCTGGGCTGGGGTCTCAGCCTGGGAGGGATACACATTCTCATGGCACAATGCCCTGCCAGTGGTGGCAGCCTGGGTTCTCAACCACTGAGTCACACCAGCCAGGCAGATATGGAGGAATCTTAAATGTTTCTTATTTTTTTAAAAAAATGATGGATTTTTACAGAGAGGAAGAAAAAGTGATAGAGAGCTAGAAACATCCACGAGAGAGAAACATTGATCAGCTGCTCCCTGCACACTTCCCACTGGGTATGTGCCCCCAACCAAGGTACATGCCCTCTACCAAATCGAACCTGGGACTCTTGAGTCTGCAGGCCGATGCTGCATCCACTGAGCCAGACCAGTTAGGGCTGTCCAATATGTTAAAGAAAAAAAACAAAAAAAACTAACTAATAAAGAGGGAATATGCAGGGGAGGGCAGTTGGAGATGATTGGGCTGGCAGGGGAGCAGTTAGACATTGATCAGGCTGGCAAGGTAGTGGTTAGGGGGGAGATCAGGCTGGCAGGCAGAAGTGGTTAGGGGCAATCAGACAGGCAGGTGAGCAGTTGGGAGCTAGCAGTCCTGGATTGTGAGAGGGATGTCTGACCGCCTGTTTAGGCCCACAACGATTGGGCCTAAACAGGCGGTCAGACATTCCCCGAGAGGTTCCAGATTGGAGAGGGTGCAGATTGGGCTGAGGGACACCTGCCCCGCATACATGAATTTTGTGCACTGGGCCTCTCGTCCTATATAACTCAGTGGCCTGCCACTTTCCCAGAAAATATAAACACATATCTTAAGTAAAAGCTGTTATACACATCTTATATAAAAATTCCTTGGTGCATTCATACTTGCAGTGGTAGAGACTTGCAATGTTTATCTATGTCTACATCTACTTGTCTTCTTCCAGATACTTGGGAAGATTATCTTTCATTAACCCCTTCTTGAAATTGGCTAGGTTTGTTCTCACCAGTGAGTAATATGAAGAAGTGACATGAGAGGTGTGCCGATTGTAGATCAGAGCACTTAATTCTCTGATCTGACACGAGACCCTCAACTGTTTTTCTTCACAGTGGCCATGCAGCCAGCAAAACCCATCTCAGCTCCCAGAAGGAGGATGACATGGAGCTGAGCTTTCTTTCTAGGTGTGATTAACACAGAGTGTGAAAGAGAAATTAACCTTTGTTGCCTAAACCACTAAAATGTTGGAGTCAAATTATTTTGTAGCATTAGCTAACCTATTCTGGATACTTTACATTTTTGTGAATGAGCAGGTGGGTATAAATTCAGTCTGCTTCTACTCAGTGGCTGATTCTCACCTGCCCCTTTTTATTTTCCTTAAGATCTTTGATTCATATGTTCATTCCAGTCATGATGGGTATGTATTATTCCCAGACCCCTACCCAGCTTCTCAGGCATTTCTCTAAAATATTTTGGTGGTAAAAAGAATTACCTTGTTCAAATTGCTGTAGCAAGTCCTAGGAGCTGGACCATGAAGCTAGGGTCCAGATGTGCAGACCTGTACGAATCCCCTGAATGACTGACTGTACATTGTTTCATGTTTCTAGATCAAAGGGTCTGATCCCTCCTCCTTCTGCCTGCTTTTAGGATGTACAACATTTTTAAAGCATTATAAAATCTTGGTTTTGTTTGTTAGAATACCCTAGGAAGAAGTTTGCCAAGATATAATTCTCACTTTTCTAAATGGGTCGATATATGTAGGCTGGAAAAAGTAAACTTTTAACTTTTTTTGGTGATTTTTTTTTCTGCTTCCTTATTCAAGGTTCCCTTCCTTTTCCTCTCCCTTAAAGTTCTAACTGCTCTTGCTTGTTAGATACCATCTTCATTATTAGAGTACACTTTGTTGCCATAGTGATTCATTCCTACTCTCACATTTTATTGCAGTTATAGTTGCTAAGGGCAAAAGAGAAGGATGGGGGGGGGAGAGCATGATTTTATTTCCTCTCAACTAGCCAGGCTTTCTGTGATCTGAGGAACTGTTAACGCCCCCTGAAAGGAAGCAGTGTCACAGCCAGGAATAGCAAGAGTGGTGGTGGCATTGGGGGAAAGACAGATTGTTGCTCTCTAGGCGGCAACTCGCACAGTGCAGGATACTTTCCTGCCCAGGTAGGATTACATCATTCTTTTATTAACTCCTTCCCTTGAGGCTTCAACATTTACACTAAAAGAAAGAAAAGCAAGGAGGCTGTCTATTAGTGACAAAGCTCTAAGAAGAAGCAGAAATTGGAGGGTCCTACGAAAATACCTTTCTAACATCACCAAGGACAAGGTTGCAGGGGATAATAAATCCCAACGTTATAACCACCACCATCATCATCATCATCTTATACATGCATAATTTCTTTGATCTTTTAACCTGTTTTTACACACATCACCTATTTTTACTTTTTTTAAAAAATGGCACAGACCTCCATTATCTTCCATACTGACATCTTAATTCATCCATTCGTCTGTTTTTCAGTAAATACTTGCATACCTTCTAGTGAGTTATTATTTGTACCAAATAGACAGCATCTTAAACTACCTGATTGTGCTACCATTGTTTCTATGTGCATCAGTGTAATCCCACCGGAACAGTCTCATAGAAAGAAGACAGCTTCTGTGTCCCCCTTGACGACCACTGTAAGGGGACACACTCTGTAAACTTTTCAGGTTGATTGAGATTCAGATTTTTATCCAGTATTTTCACTATGAACTAGACACTTAAGCCTTTGGAATAATCTGTGTGCCACAAGCCAGTGACTTTTATTATTTGTATATTAAAAAGCACAATTAAGTTTTCCTCTCTCAGCATGATATTAAACATAATCAAACTTTATAAATACTTCATAAATATTTTTACCAGAGAAAAATCTGCTACTTTCAACTGTAATTTTTAAATGTTCAATATGTATAGACAACTGCTGTATTTTATATAAATGGATGTATTCATAGAACAAACTTTAGATTTCAGAAAACAACACAGATTGCAGGAGTTTAAATTCCTGTTCATATTCCAGTAGAAATGAGTCATGTGTCCATTTTGGGAATAGTGGCAAATGATTGAGGAGGAGTGCCTCTTTACACTTGCTTGAGATTGCTATTTTGTGAAAAAGCATTTGTGTTTTGGCGACTTGAGAGTCAGAGAGGTAGGTAGCTACCCATTCTACATGCTAAATTCTGCTTCCATTGCTCCATCTGTCCTGAACTCGGGCTGATATCTTGTCTAGGTAACACTACCCTCTACTGGGTGGAGCCAGAACTCCTCCACAATCCTTTAACCAGACAGCAATGGGTCCTGGGGTTTAGATTCTAAGGTCTTTCAGGATATTTTACAGAGAAGGAAACTGAGATCCAAAGAGCACAACATCAGGGCTGTGACTCTTGACCACTTATAGAGACCATTACAAAAATTCTGCTTTCCATATTCTTAGATGGCTATTTTTTTTTCCCAAAAGTGCAGAGGAAAATTGAGGCTCTGAACACAATACACAACAAAAACTATAAATGTCTGTCTTGCTGCTATGGGAATATTTGTTAAGTAACCAAATGTCTATTGCTGCATGAATTACCTGTGCTATTTAAAAATAGGTCAGTTGAATTTTTCAAGATTTATCATAGACCTTGGCAATATTCTTAAAACCATTGAAATGTAGTTTTTCTTTCTTTTAAAAATGTTTCACCATTTGATTTTTCAATAAGAATGTATTTTCAGATGGAATGTTGTCCCAAGGGGCTCTGGAGGTTTGTTCATGGGTGCATTTTAAGATCATGGATTTTCTAATTAGAGGACTTTAATTGGAGTTTTTTATGTTCTCCCACTTTTCATGAAGCATTTTTTTGTTAGCTCTTCCTGCACAGAAATGGTCACAGGGATAGAGGAGGCAGCCATTTGCAGGGGAATGGGAATTTGAGGGCCAAAAATACCATATGCCCCAAATTACAATAGCACCCTATCTCTTCCTAATTCAAGTGTATCGATCTTACCTTTCTAGCACACATGTAAGAATCCACACATAGTCTGTAAATATAATAAAAAAAGTGTTATCCAGCTCTTAATCTCTTAAGAGTGGTCTTTGTGCTTTCATTTAACCTCTACATTCTCTTATTTCACATAAAGCCCATAAAGTCACTTAAAAATATATGAAGATAGCAAATTATGGGGCAGGGGTAGGTATGGTGGCAAAATGACCTGTTATATGAAGGTAGAAATTGATAGCTGGTGGCATGATGGCATGACAGAAAAGAGGAAACAATAAATGGACATATCTAAAAGTATTGTGGTATCAAGATCACTAACAACTCTTGGGAAAGGAATCAAAATTCACACACATCTCAGGAGAGTCTAATAGTTTTTAAATGATGACTTAGAATGGTTAAAATACGGTCAGTGTTTAATTTTATCTAATATCCAGTGAAGAACTAGACTCTATTTATTTAGATTTCTATTAAAAATGTTTAAAAAATAGGGACTTCATGAATTCATCCTCAGCTATTTAGAAAATTCAATAATCCTGAAGAAGTGTTAAAATGAAAGACCCTGATGAACTTTGTGGACTGATTCTTTGGAATTCCCAAAGTACTATCTAATAAAAGAATAATATGCAAATTAACTCTCACTCTGCTACACCCACTAGTCATGCTCACCAACCATGCCCACCAGACAATCAGAGACCAGTATGCAAAGTACCCCCACCAAAATGGCTGCAGCCATGGAGCAAGCAGGAGGGAGACTTGGGTTTCCCTGGCGATAGAGGAAGCCAAGCTTTCCACACACCCTGGCGGGCCCAGGCCTCCACTCAAGGCTACAAAGTTTCAATTATAGAAGATAAATAAATCCCAACAAAAATGGTGGCAGCCATGGAGCTAGAGAGAGCAGAAGGCTACAGTTACTTCCAGGAATGGAGGAAGCCACACTTCTGTAGCCCTGGCCTGTCTTGGCCTCCACCTAAGGCTACAAAGTTTCAATTATAGAAGATAAATAAATCCCAACAGAAATGGCTGCCACCACGGAGCAAGCAGGAGGCTTGGCTCTGCTCCTGGCTACAAAGTTTCAATTGTAGAAGATAAATAAGTCCCTGATACTACGGTCTCCACTTGGGTAGCTGGGGGGCATGGCCAGCCTGCAAACCACCACAGCTCCCTTGCCCAGGCTGCCCCAACCCCCAAGGGCATCCCCACCCTGATCCAGGACACCCTTCAGGCAAACCAGCTTGCCCCCACCCATGCACCAGGCCTCTATCCTATCTAATAAAAGAGCAATATGCAGATTGACCATCACTATAACACACAAGATCACTGCCCTTATGTGGTCAAAGATCCTGCCTCCATGTGGACACAAGATGGCCACCACAAGATGGCCAGCAGGGGAGGGCAGTAGGGAGGAGCCAGACCTACAAGGGAGGGCAGTTGTGGGTGATCAGGTCAGCAGGGGAGAGAGACCAGGCCTGCAACGGAGGGCAGTTGGGGGGCAATCAAGTCTGCAGGGGAGGGCAGTTAGGGTGACCAGGCCAGCAGAGAAGGGAAGTTGGGGGTGACTGGGTCTGTAGGGAAGGGCAGCTGAAGGGGACTAGGTCTGCAGAGGAGGGCAGTTAGGGGCAAACAGGCTGGCAAGGGAGCAGTTAGGCATTAATCAGGCTGGCAGGGGAGTGGTTAGTGGTGATCAGGCTGGCAGGCAGAAGTGGTCAGAGGAAATTAGGAAGTCAGGCAGGAGAGCAGTTGGGAGCCAGCAGTCATAGATTGTTAGGGGGATGTCCCACATTGGAGAGGGTGCAGGCTGGGCTGAGGGACACCCTCCACCCCCGTGCACCAGGCCTCTAGTATAATATAAAATTGCTTTATTTGAGTCATTCAACCAAAATATATTCAGTACCTAGTCTCCTATGTGCTAGACAATGTTCTACTCACTAAAGATGCCCTAGGCACTAATGAAACACAAATTCTGGACCTCACTGGGGACCAAAGGAAGGAGAAATACATTAAACAAAGTAAGTAAAGAGATCTATTAAAAAATGTGAGATGGCAACAATTTGGGGGAAAATAAAAATGGGGACACCATGTCCCATTTAAGCTGGGGAGACTTTGCAGTTTTAATAAGCTAACAAGGAGAGGTTTCCCTGAGAAGGGCTTTGTGGAGGAAAACCTAAAGGAGGTAAGGGATGCAAGTCAGAGAGGTGTCTGTTGAAGCCTCTGTGTTACACCTTATACCTTTACACTGCATTTCTGCAGTCCCTCTGGATCTCTATTCTAAACTCCAAATCTGACCACTCTCTCTCTTATCTTTAGTTCCCTTCTACTCACAGACACCAATAGCCCTTGCATCAGATGCTGATCCTCCCTCCTTTGTACTGTCTCTCTGCCTCCTCAGGTCCCCACTTCCCTTTAAATTCATGGTCAGCCATTATGACCACTCCCGAACACTTACCCTAAAATGTCTTTCCCCCTTTTGCTTCTCTGTACTTATTTAGTAAAACCTCAGTCCTGGGGAAATCCAAATTGTATTCTACTTTGTGCTGATTGCCCATCTCCAAATTAAAGACCACTAACCTCAACAGGGCTCTCAATGCTGCTCAGAAATCATACCACAGTATTCTAGTCCATTTCCTCTTCCACATCCTTGATGAATATCCCACGCCCTTTCCTGTCTCGTTTTAACTCCAATGTACTCTCAGTCCTGTGACCTTGCTTCCAATTTCACTCAGAAAAAGAAATCAATGAAAAGAAAACTTCCACAAGCCCTACCACCATACCCACCCAGCAATCAGCATCGTGTTGCTTCTGTCTTATTAAGGTAGATGAAACATTTGTGCTGCTAAGGCATTTTTTTTGTTTTGCATCTCCATTTTGTCCTATTTTGCCCATCTGAAGACATCCCAGAAACCTTGTCCTGCATCATCAGCCTACAAACATACCTGCTCTTGAGTTTAGTCTCTTCTCAGCTACAGAATCATTTGTGGGCTCTTTCACAGCAAAACACCTTACAGGAGTTGCCTGTACCTAGTGTGTCTGATTCTCTTCCTCCCATTCTCCTTTGAGATGACTCTAATCAGGTTTTGCTCTTACTAGCTTCTTCAAACTAGTTTCTCAAACTCACCAAACTCTACTCTGCTAAATCCAGTCATTACTTTTCAGCATTCATCTAGATTGACCCCCTGTACTATTTGACTTAGTTTCCATCAACTATTAATGCTTCTTTTTATTGCCTGTCACCTGTAGGTACCAAAGAAATTTTATTAGAAATGCACTGGAGTCTGGAATCCTGAATCTGTAAGGAGACTATAATAAAGATCATACTTGTATAGCACTTGACATTTTTAAAAATATTCTATATAACACCTCCTTTAATATTTAGAATAACCCCAGTAGAAAGGCATTTTTCAAATGAGAAATATTAAGAAGGACCAAGTGACAAAGATAGGGTCACATCTACTTATTTATCTTCCTGGAGGCAGAAGCGAGCCTGTGCTGGAATGGAGCATTGGATCATGGGGATTGATTAGAGGTGGGCAGTGCAGCAGGCTGAGGAGCGAATCTTGCCAAAACCAGAGAAAGGAAAGAAAATTAAAAAAAAAAAAAGTAAGAGGCTAATTTTATCCTATTTGTCATTTTATGTCCAAACTATTTTAAAGTATAAGACATGCTATTAGAAAAGTTTAAAGTAATAGGAGAGAATCATTGAGGCTTATTTTTAAGGATAAAATAAAAGCCATTGTGTTCTGCTCTCATTCCTAATGAGAAATCATCAATGATGCTCTAAATTCCAATTTTTGCTCTCCTTGCAAATACCCATTGATAAAAAAGTGATGGGCTGAAAGTTATGGGCTGGAAGTTTGTGATCTTTCCAATTTCTATGTTGAAATCCTACCCCTCACCCTCCATGTGATGGCATTAGGAGGTAAGTGCTTTGGAGAGTGATTAGTCAAGAGAGTGGAGCCCTCATAAATGGCATCAGTGCTCTGATTAAAGGGACATAGAGAGCTCTTACATCTGGTCTACTATGTGATGATACAGACCGTGCAACTTCAATAACAGAAATGTCTTTCTCATTGTTCTGGAATTTGGGAATTCCAAGTCCATATTTAGTGTTTCTGAGAGCCTGCTTCTAGCTAGGTCCTCGCCTGGCCAAAGGGAAGGGATCTCTCTAGGGTCCCTTTTATAAGGGCACTAATCTCATTCATGTGGGGTCCAACCCTTATGACCTAATCACCTCACACAGGCCCACCTCACATAGGGGACTAAATTTTAACACATATATTTTGGGGGAACACAAACATCCAATGCCTAATATTTTTCACCTTGAGTCTAATCTTTCAAGAGGATCTGGAACTCTTTAGACTTTTCAGAGACTGACCTGAGAAGTTTCTAGAGTCAGTCCTTAGACACAAGAAAGTCTGGGAAATACCCAAGAGATCTAGAAAAAAGTTGCTTGCTAACCATCTCAGCCTCTTCCTCCTCTTCCTCCTCCTCCTTCTCCTCCTCCTCCTCCTCCTCCTCCTTCTTTTTCTTTCTCCTCCTCCTCTTCCTCCTCCTTCTTTTCCTCCCCTCCCCCTCCTCCTCCTTCTACCTTCTCCTCCTCTTCCTCCTTTTTGTTCTTCTCCTTTTTTTCTCTCTCTCCCCCTCCTTCCCTCCTTCCCCCCTCTCTCACTTTCTCTCTCTCTCTCTCTCTCTCTCTCTCTCACACACACACACACACACACACACACCACGGCTCTTATATGGTAACAGTTCAAGCTAGTAAAGCATTCCTCTGAGAATCCTTCCACACAGATTAAACCTTTCTCTTTCTTTGATCTGAAGCTAATAGAGGATATTTAGATGAACTAAATAATAAAGAGATCCCATTACTGTCATTTATTTCCATACATATAAGGATAAAAAGGCCATCCTCGCATGAAATTGTAAAACTGATTACCTTCCTCTGCTCACTTTAAATCCAATCACTTAGCACAATCCATCAGCATTCAAATACATGGAAGATTGCAGTCTCATAAATTGAGACAATCCGATTCAGTGCCTTGACACTGCATTTGCTATCAATTACGGCAGTCATAATCTCAAGTATTAGAGGAGGAATGGTGTATTAACCTAAATACTGCTCAAAAGACTGTACTGCTTTTACTATATTTTTAATTTAAATTATTTTATTTTGTGCATTGCACTTCTATACATCCAGAAAGAGAATCAGTGATGTGGGTGTTATACCCATTCTGGCCTCTGTCTCTTAGCCACTATTTTAAATCCTACTTCATCAATCCTTTTCTATCTCCTCAGTCTATTTTTGCTTTGTCTTCATAGACTTGTTTTAATAGAGATATACAACCTACAGTATGTAGCAGTGTGACTGAGAAAGAAACTGATGAGTATTTTAAACAAATTAATTCCTCTGAGCCTAAATCTCCTAATATCTAAAATGAAGATAATAATACCCACCTCGATGGATTGTTATGAGAACTAAAGAGGATAATATGAGCCAGTGAACCTTGTCTTCTCTTTCCTTCACCTGGGATTACTTCAGAACTGTCCATGTAAGAATCAAAAATGTGTTTTAATTAAAATGTATCTTTTTTATGTCTCCTTCTCCCCCCCACAGATATCTTTATAAAGGAAAAGGAAATAAAAAAGACAAGTCACCTACAATCTCACTACTCATCATATATTAATTCAATAAATATTTATTAATCATCTATTTTTTACCAAGTATAGTCTAGGTTTTAAGACTATCATACTAAATAAAACACAAAAATCCTTGCCCTCAAATAACTTACAAATAGCTTGCATTTTTGTTTTGCTTCTTATTCTCTCTTCTGTAGACAGACATATAAAATATGGTTATAACAGTAGCCACACATTTTCTTCTGCTTCTTTCATCTAATATTAAATTTTTAAGTTTCCATGTTGTTAAACTTTATAATTTTAGTGTCAACATAATATTCATTGAAATTGAAACACAATAATGTAATTACCCAGTCTCCTAATGTTAGAAATGAAGCCTCAGCACCCACCCCCAACTATGGTGAACATCCCTGTACATTTCCCTTTTTGTACTGCTTCCCTTTGTATAAACACATCAGGGTAGGATCACTGGGTCAACAGATAAGGATGTTATTAATCATATCATTTAGATATAAGTAAGAGAAAAGTTGGACTCATCATTCTCTGGTGGACTCTATCTACATAATGTGGTGACAGTATATAATTTAGTACTCTGATATTTGAAATATATGTAGAATGATATTAGGATTCAAACCATATTCAGATAGGAGAGGAACAAATATAGAGACAAATTTTAGTGACATGACTCTAAGAAACAAAAGAGGTGGAATTTCCAAAGTGCAGAATAGATGTGGTCTCATGGGCCAAAATATAATCCGAATGTGCAGAGTGGGTTGAGGTCATGCCAAGGTCACAACATGGAACAGATACATTTGAGCATGATCTAATAAATGGTGGAAAGTTGCTGTCATTCCTTCAATAGGGGAACGGCACAAAGAACGCAGCTCTAAGTCCTCTCGAATAGCATTATTGCCTTGCTTTAAGAAACTGAGGAAACTGGGTACTATATTTTATTTTACTGAGGTTTTACATTTGTTACAAACCCCAAAGCTTTCTTTTCTCGAGGCATGAGGAATAGAAAAACACCTAAAGCAGGATCAAGCTCAATGTGCTGATAGAGAATATCCTAAATGGGACATGCTTGGTCAGCACAGCCTGCTTGACCCCTGTATGATGATAAAGCAGAATCAATAGTCCCAGGAAGGGGGTAGCAGCTCTTTATGATGGAAGTGTTCTTCCTGCTCCCACGCTATCCCAATGCAGCCCTTCCATTCCAGGTAATTAGGCTTCTTCTACTGATCAAATGAGGCAGCATTAACAATCTGCTGACATTTCAGCCCAAAGGCCAGAGTACAGAAGAGAGATGTTGCTTTTTTGTTATCTTTTCCTTCCCTTTAAATCAAAGGTTTTTAGAAACTGACAAACAGGGCCAAAGGCTGAAGAGCATATCCAGCTCCCTTTGGAGGACTTGGATATGGTAGCGATTAGGCACCATTCAGGCTACTTGCCTCCAATTGGTAGAATGGAAAACAGCCTGCCAATGTTTTGAGGACAGGGTTTGTTCACTTTATATTTGTTTTCCTGAAGTGCAACTAGGAAAGTGCCTGGATTGGTGTCTGCCACACAGTACACACTCAACAAACATTTGACTATTAAATGAATGAGCCATGTAATAGTTTCTTATTAAATATTTGGAAATTGCCTTCTTGCTTTGTTTAGGAGTTTTCTGTCTGTGATTCTTTGTGACTAGATGTTAGTAAAGCATAAAACTGATTTTTTTTTTCCTTCCACTATAGTGAAAGAATTTTCTGAGAAGAAAAGGAAGGAGAAAGCAGTATGAACTTCACCATAGGCCTTCATTACAGTTAGTCATTATTAAAAGGTATCCTGTCAGTTGTAAGAACAGTTTTCAAAACTATAATATAGAATGAAGAGGGAAGTGAAGATGTCATTGTTTTGTCCAATGCCCATTTTCACAGCCTAGCATAGTAACTAAGACATAGGATGTCGGAAACCAAACATTGTTCTCACTAAATGGATGTAAACAGGAGGCTAGAAGGCTGGTCAACCTTGAAGCTCTGAAAAGTCAAAATCAGCCACTCCCTATCTAATTGAGACAATGAACTTCCCCATCAAATAATCATGTCAATCCTGACTGATAAGATAATCTACTTGTTACTGGAATTGCCTGCTTCAGGGCAAAGGGTGTATCCCAAACCTGAATAAAAGGGATGGTAAGGCCAAAGGAAGGTAGCAGTCCTTTCCACTAGAGGAAGGCTCCCTCCTGGCCCCCCAATATCGCCAAATTAATGTTTTCTAGTCTCTCATTTCGTTTGCGTGCAGCCTCCTTCAGAACCCGAACTCTGACCGGGGAACCCTGAACCACGCGGGACGTGGAAAGAGGTTCCCACAATAGGACACATTCATGCCTATTTGATGAATGAGTGATTGAATGAAGGAATATGACTCCCTTCTTCATGGATTTTATAGTGAGCGCATGAGACAGAACCCCACAAGAGAGTTGTGGAAACTCAGGAACCTTTATAGCCTGTTACTCCATTAGCGATCAACTTTTGCCAATATTTCATCTACTGAGCCATTTCCAGGATATATACTTCAGTGTCCATAAACATTTTTAAAACTGTGGTTAATTTCTACCTCTGTGCAGGTATTAATAGAGTAGGAGAGAAACAAATGAAAGGTCAAATTGTTAAGCCCGGAACGCAAGCCGCACTTACAGAGCACCAAGAGACGATCTCATGTAAAAACAAAGGGGTTTATTCAGACCAGCATGCTGGGGCTCACAACATACTCTGAAAGCAGAGCAGAGGCTGAGAGCCCTGGGCCTTTGTTACATGACCGTTTTATGGACTGGGGGGTGGGGGGGGGGGTGTGGAG
>PVJN01032312.1:5000-24230 GCA_004026805.1 Lasiurus borealis | reverse complement strand
CGTATTTGATAAAACTGTCTCTGTAGTCTGGAAATAGTATGCGCTTCTGACCTTGCCAGAAAACCAACTCCCTCTTCAAGAGTCTAATATTAGAGGCAAATTATGTACACAAAAACCCCGCTGTCAGGGGAAAGATAAGGGAAAAAGCCAAGCTCTTGTTTGCTTCTGTCCACCTGGTCTTCTCCCGGCTCACCACATTATATATATTTTTTAAAGTATTAGAGAAAAAAAAAGAAAGAAAGAACTATTTGTTGAATGAATGAATTAGAGGCACAAAAGTACAGAAACCAGACGGGGTGGGAGCGGCAAATGAATCCTTGTTATTTTCTTAGGAAGTCGGCTCATTTACAAGTCCCCAGGCACCCTCCCTGTCTGTGGATAAAAACCGCCACCTTCCAGGCACTGCCCTGGGGGTCTGGCCTAGCTCTGGGCTCCCGCTGGGCTCGGGGGCTGGAATTACTGCCTCAGCCCCCCACACTGCCTCCAGAAGCTCCTCACTCACAGCGGGGACCTGCATTTCTCACACAGGGGTGCTCATTAACATTTTGGGTTGCAAAACCCCACCTCAGATCTGCTGCCTCCCGCGATTTGCATTTTCTAACAAGCCTCCTGGTGATAGTTGGCGGCTTTGAAGAGTGAGGCCGGGTTTACCTCGGAGACCTTCTGGATGTGTCTTTGGACACTGAGTAAAAAAAATAACGATGACAATAAAAAACAAGTGCACACAGGCGGCCTGCAGGCCTCTCTCCAACCCAGAAACCCTGACCCCTGGAGGCCCAGCCGGGGATCTTTCTCACCAGCCTCTTCATGAAGAACGGCTGGCCAAGGAGCATCGCTCTCTCTTCTGTTTTGTTTCGTTCTACAGTGGTACCTCGAGATAGGAGTCTAATTCGTTTCGTAACCTTGAGGCGTGGGAAACTATGAGACGCTCGAGTCGAGGTAAACTGGTGGGTCGCGTGCAGCCGGCCGACCCGCGCGATGACTCCTATCTCAAATGTTGCTCGTATTTCAAAGCAAAAATCGTTCACTCCATGGCTCATATCTCAAAAATCTCGTATGTTAGGGCACTCGTATCTCGAGGTACCAGTGTATTCTTATCCCTGAAGAGGAAATGGTCACCATGAGCCCTGGTGCCCCCAGGTGCCTGGGTCTCACAACAATTAATGACGAGTGATAGTTCCCAACTCTCTGAGCTAGAGGACCAGGCACAGCCCAGACACACACAGCCCTCTGTGTCTTAGCATGTGTTAGTGTTTTTGTAGTATAGCAGCATTTCCTACATGAGACATATTTTTGTCATTGCTGAAAATGTATGTACAATAATTTCTGTTATATACCTGCATGGCTAGCCACGTCCAGGTCCGGCCTGTATTACACGTGTGGTAAATAATGAAGGAAGGAAGGAAGGAAGGAAAGAAGGAAGGAAGGAAGGAAGGAAGGAAGGGAGGGAGGAAGGGAGGAAGGAGTAGAGGAGACACCCTCTGAGTCAGTCCCTTGTCCCTGGGGCGGTAGATGCAGCCATAACCCAGGCAGAGCACGTGCCATCTGGAGCCCCAGCTCGGCAGACAGCTGTCACCTGTGTGATTTCACTGGGATCCCCTCTGTAAGCGGACTCACGTCCCGGGGGGTCTCATGCCCTTTAACTGTCGTGCCCGCACATAACCCCACCCTGGTGGACGTGGATGAGGCTTTGGAAACACACAATGAGCCAAAACCGGTGTGGCTCAGTGGAGAGAGCGTCGGCCTGCGGACTGAAGGCTCCCAGGTTCGATTCCGGTCAAAGGCACGTATCTTGGTTGCGGGCACATCCCCAATAGGGGGCGTGCAGGAGGCAGCTGATCGATGTCTCTCTCTCTCTCATCGATGTTTCTAACTCTGTATCCCTCTCCCTTCCTCTCTGTAAAAAAATCAATAAGATATATTTTTTTAAAAAAAAGAAGAAAGAAAACACACAGTGACCTCGGCTTCATTAAAGACTGTTTCTGGCAACTGCTTCTTTGTACCCATACGACATGCAAGGACTGAGTTAACGGTCCACCCCTCTCCTCCCCCTCCTCCCATGATGAACCGTAAAATCTCCGTTAGCCATCAGGGGCTGTGGCAGGTAAGCCATTCCGTGTTCCTCCCCGTGCTCCCTTTGGTTGTCAGGCATGCCTCTGCAGCGCCTTCAGGAAAAACGACGCCTCGGCACCACGGAGGTCACCGGTGCCCCGAGGAAGCAGGCCCGTCCTCCACCGCCTCCCGCCGTGTGCGGCTGCGAGCCATTCCCAGCGGTTCTGTGCGAGGTCAGAGGCCACTCAGAAGGTGCATTCCAGATGAGTGTGTTCGTGGGAGACAAGATTAGAGAGATCTTCTTAAATTAGCCTTTTTCTCTCTCCCCCTCCCAGCAGGTTGAAAGGATTGAATCTAACACATTTCCAGGTGTAATGGAGGCCCTCTGAGGTGACGGAAAATAGATTCTATAAAACGACAACCGAGGGCACGTTATTTCTCCCAGGACAGTTGCACCCAGCCTTTCTTGTTGGCAGACACCCAGCCACAGCGAGGGAGGGCCGGGGGATGCTCCCAGGGTCCCTTTCTCCCAGGCAGCTCAGCCAGTGGGCTCAGGTGAGGTGCAGGGAAGCCCCGCCTCCATCACAGGGGCTGCCCTGCTATTGGGCATTTGAGGGAGAGAAGAAACAGAGGGAACTATCAGGCACGGCCAGGGTCTTCCACATCGATGGCCGCCTTTTCCCGGGAAATGGCCAGAGGGAGAAAAAGCCTTTTCGCACAGCCACACAGCATGAGTGTGACTGTGGTTGGAGCTGAAACCCTCATCCACACAGCCCTGAGCTGGCACACGGGTGACAGACACCTGCTGAGCCTCGGAGTCCTCCATAAAACAGGCAATTCCCTGCTCCGGCCGGTGTGGCTCAGTGGTTGGCCGTGGAGCAATGAACCGGAAGGTCACGCACGGTTCAATTCCAGGTCAGGGTGCGTGCCCAGGAGGGGGTGTGCAGGAGGCAGCCAATCCATGGTTTTCTCTCATCATTGATGTTTCTCTCTCCCTGTCCCTTCCTTGCTGAAATCATAAAAACGAAACAAATACCAGAGAGAGAGTTGTTGGGCTGCTCTCTCCACAGGAATCGGGGTTGAGTGGAAGGGTGCAGACCCGTCCAATCGCTGGCACTCAGTGGATGGGAGCAGCTGCAAGCGCTGGGTCTCATATGGCCTGGCCTGATGTCTTGGCACCCGTTCCCTCTCCTGGCCCAGCTCCACGTGACCATCTCATGTGCCTAGCTCATGTGACCATCTCATGTGAGCAGCTCATGTTATCATCTCATGTGACCAGCTTATGTGACCAGCTCCTGTGACCAATTCCATGTGACCAGCTCCTGTGACCAGCTCCCTGTGCTCTCCCAGGTGACGGTATACTGAAAGCCCAGAAAAGCCCAAAGACCCCTACACACACCTCAGAGGCTCTTCCGGGCCCCCTCAGGGGCAGTGATTGACCACGGGAGCCGCTGGGCTGTTCCAGGATCCCTGTGGGCAGGGCTGCCTGCCGCCGGAGTCGGACAGGCCTCCTCCGGAAGGTGCTCTCCCTCCCGCCTGGGCTTCCCCTGAGCCCAGGCCTGAGGCTGTGCCCACCGCCCAGAGCGGCTCTGTGGATGCTGAAAACCCGCCCCGGCACAGGCGTCAACACGGACACCTGCATCTTGTTAAGATGACAGGAAGAGGCTGTTTCCTGCCCTCTCTCTTTCTCTGTCTTTGTCTGTCTGTCTGTCTGTCTGTCTCTCTCTCTCTCTCTGTTCTCTCTCTCTTCTTGGTGAGAATTCAAGGAGACTTTACATAATGCCCCCGGTGTGAAGTAAGGGTTTGGTGAGTATTTGTGAAACTGTGGTTCCAAAACCTCAGCATTTACCCCCCAAACCTTTATTTTTTTTTCAGTCAAATAGCCCTTTCCTGTTACCCCCAGCTGGGGTCTCCAGGGTCAAATACCCCTCCTCTCCCCCCCCCCCCCCTTCCGCCCCCCCCCCCCCCCCCCCCCCCCCCCCCCCCCCCCCCCCCCCCCCCCCCCCCCCCCCCCCCCCCCCCCCCGCCACACACACACACACACACACACACACACACAGGGCTCCAAGGTCACCTTGGTTTTTGTTAAAACAGGCTACAGGTGATTCCCATAATGCACTGCACCACGTGGACTCACCTGGGAAGATGCGAAACCTGGCGAGACACAAGCATACAGACCAGATGGGACCTGAACCAGCAGCAGACTGGGCCACGCGCCCTCCCCAGAACCGCCGGGTGGAAATATGCTTTTAATTCTCCAGTCGCCACATCTAAAAAGCAGGAACAGCTAACCGTCATTCCGATGGGCTTGGCTGAACTCAGTGCATCCAACATGTGGTTTCAAAATAAAACCTGAGAGATTGTACCCCTTTTCCTGGTGCCAGGGCGCCCAGCGCAGGTGTGTGTTTTGTGCTGAAAGTGCCTCTTCGGGTCCTGGCGCAGAGCCGCGTGGCTGGTGAGCCTGAGAGGGTCATTTGAAACGCATCGGCCCTTCGCGGAGGCCAGCGTGCCCGTCCTTTCCAGCCGTTTGCTGTTTTATTAGGAAAAAGCTGGCAGAGGGAAGCCATCTACCTCGGGCATCAGCTGTGCAGCGCCTGCTTCTGCTGAAGTGTGATCGGCCGGCGCCCCCTGGCGGCCGTGTGCGGAGTGGCCGGAGCAGAAAACAGCATCTGCCCAGCTTGCATTTCCCTTTATTTCCCGGGTCCTGGTCCAGGGGGACCTGGGCATCCCTCCACCCCCCAGCCTGCAGCTCTCGGGTCAGCATCCGCGGGAACGTCCCCTCTCACCGGGAGGACAGGGTCTTTCCTCTGAGCCGGTGGCAGAACTGACCTGGGAAGAGAAACAAATAAAGACCCGACCGTTTCTCACTCAGCAAATCCCCACAGGGATCTTCACATCTGGGTAACGGTGTGAAGTTTACACAAGACCCAGGGCTTTTTATTTTATTTTTATTTTTTTAATATGTTTTATTGATTTTCTACAGAGAGGTGGAAAGGGATAGAGAGCTAGAAACATCAATGAGAGAGACATCGATCAGCTGCCTCCTGCACACCCCCTACTGGGGATGTGCCCGCAACCAAGGTACATGCCCTTGACCGGAATGGAACCTGGGACCCTTCAGTCTGCAGGCCGACGCTCTCTCCACTGAGCCAAACCGGTTTTGGCACAAAGGGCTTTTTAAATCATTAGTATGCATTTCAGAGAGGAAGGGAGAGGGAGAGAGAGAGAGAGAGATAGAAACATCAAGGATGAGTCATGCTGGCTGGCAGGACAAGGGACTTTCAGACGGAGCGTAACTGTGTCTGCCGAAGCCCTTGGAAGTTGGGGTTTCCAGGGACCGGCTGCCCCTGAACCTACATGGTTCCCCTTCACACACATTCAGTCTGCAGCCAGGCCAGACCTCGGGGCCAGAAGCGGCCGAGTGATGGCCCATCCTCCTCCTCCTCAGGTTGAAGAAGGAGGTTCCACGCACAGGCAGATGGGAATTTGCTCACAGGACAGCTGGCTTTTGTCAGTGGTGCTCGCCCCAGCCTCCCTGACACCCCTGACTTGGGACTGTCCGGTGTGTCCGAGCCGGCACGGGCCTGGAGGACCCTCTCACGCACCCAGCAGACGCAGGGCCTCCGGGAAAGCTGTGGGAGCAGACTTTCCATACCCACCTCGGCCCTGGCCGGTGCGGCTCAGTGGGCGGAGCGCTGGCCTGCGGACTGACGGGTCCCGGGTTCGATCCCGGGCCAGGGCACGTGTCGGGGTTGCTGACTCGGTCCCCAGTGGGGGGGCCTGCAGGAGGCAGCCCATCAATGATTCTCTCTCATCATTGACGTTTCTCTCTCTGTGTCCCTCTTCCTTCCTCCCTGAAATCAATAAAAATCTATTTTTTTTTAAATGTAATACCCACATCAACCTAATTACGGAAAACAGAGAATTCTGGCTGGGGTGGCTCAGTGGATGAGCATCAATCTATGAAGCAGGAGGTCACCAGTTTGATTCCTGATCAGAGCACAGGGCCGATACCCAGAACGAGGTGTGCAGGAGGCAGCCGATCCAAGATGCTCTCTCATATACTGATGTTTCCATCTCTCTCTTCCTCTCCCTCCTCTGCAAAAAAAAGAAAATACATACATACATATATATATACATATATATATACATATATATATATATATACATATATATATGTATATATATATGTATGTATTTTGTGCTGGCATATGCTGTAGCTTCACTGATCTTCCCACCGTGTTATGAATTTGCAGGTTACAAAACATTGCTATTTTTCCTCGTAAGATCGTGATTCATCTTGAGAAAGTTTTTTTTTTTTTAAGTCTCTGAGGACTTTTAAAAAGTTTTTATGAGACTGCATTGAAATAAATAGCTACGGAGCATATGCCAGTGTTGAGTGAGAGAGAGAGAGAGAGAGAGAGAGGCGAATGTTTGTGGAAAAGAGCGTAGCTATTCATGGCCCGAGTTTCTGAAGCTAAGAACCCCCAGAGTAGGTGGGGAGCAGTAAGGAAAGGCCTGCAAGTCTTTCTTTATGAGACGCTGCGTCAGATAAAATCCAGGGAGAGCAGGAGGCTGGGTGAAGTGGAGGCGTGAAACAATTACCAGGTGATTAGATGGATTTCAAAACACTTGCCTCAGTTCCCCATGTCCCCTGTATGGAAGGAGGGGAATCGCTCTGCATGAGAGAGAGACAGGAGGGGCCCGGGACCTCAGAGACTCCAGTCTGAAGCGTTTTGTTTTCCCGGACCGTCTCTCTTTTCTATTCCCGACACATTTGTGCACAGAAACCCCCACGGCCATGGGATCTTTTGCTGCTAATAACAAACAGGAGCGGGAAGCTTTAGGTCCCGCCCCTTCCTGCCTCCCAGCAGGGACACATCCACAGCCTAGGTCCCCCTCCCTCACCTCTGCCCTCTGCCCTCTGCCCTCTGAGCAGAAAGCTATGTCAGATGTCCATCTGGTGTCAAATCCTGACCGCCCCCGCCCCATGTGGCTCCTCGTGAGAATCGCCTGGGTCACTTGTGGAAAGTCTGCACCTCTGGACCCAGCCCTGAGAGCCTGCATTCCTTAAGTGGGGAGCCGCCCCCCTCTTCCTCCCTCTCTACCCCCTCGCCCTGGGGAGATGCTCTTGAACTTCATGTCCACCAGGAAGCAAAGCGTCGTGCAGGGACCTGCTCCCCCACAGCCGAGGCGGACCGTGTCTGTTCTTCACGGCCATGGTCATGAGCCCAGGCCCTGCAGGCGGCCTCAGAGTCCACGTCACAGCCCCACCGTGGGCGGCACCAAAGAGGAACCACAGGCCACGAATGAGGCCACTAAACAGAGGCCCACAGCACCGCCCCTGGTCCAACAGCTGACCTCACGACACCTTCAGCCCCCCAGAAACACCACCTCCACTCACCGACCCGAGGCCCCTGGCCGAGCACCCGTGCGGCCTCTATGGGGGCTCTGTCTGCCCCGTAGAAAGAGGAGGCTGGCCGCATGATGGACGCCCTCCGTGTTCTCCCCTTCCCCCAGCAGGGAGTCCTGGCCCCCAAATGCATTCTCTTCTCTCCTTCATGCCCCCCTGGCCCACGCTTCTTCCTCTAAAACCTCCCATTTTGCACAGCCTGGGGGAGCCCCTCCTTCTGTAGGTGGGGGTGCTGCCCAGTTAGGAATCGCTCTCAGAAGCCAACGAGATCCTCACACTGATGGGTGGGAGGGGTTTGGAGGGGGGTCGAACTTTGTGTTTTGACAGTTGCTACAGCAACGGAAGTGGTGGGGGGAGAGACGGGAGGCAACTTATGTGCCTTAGAAGAGAGTTCATTCAAGGCCACAGAGGTCACAGGTCACAGAGGTCACGGGCCAAAGAGGTCACAGGTCACTGGCCACAGAGGTCACTGGCCACAGAGGTCACGGGCCACAGAGGTAGCCCGGTGCACCCATTCGGGCACTGCTGCTCTCAGAGCCACATGTTCTGGGCCTGGTGAGGGCCTTTGAGGTGTGGCCTGGGCCCCCAGGGTGGGGGGAAAGGGGGTTACTTCCGGCCGCAGGCAGTAAGAAGAGACGTCTCTCTCTAAATCAGCGCAGAGCCCTGGCCCTCCGCCCGGTGCCCCCCTGCGTGGGAGCGGCGATTAGGCAGGAAACGGAGAACCCACTCTTGGATTGGAGGGGAGATTAAAACACGCGTGCTTATTAAAACCACCCAGATAGCACCCATTTTTCTCTGCCAGCCCCGGCTTGGGACAGAGTTTCATTCCCATCGCTTGGGGAGGTCACGAAGCTACCCGAAGCTACCGTCAGACGTCTGACTCCTGATTAAAGAGACCTCGCCCTGCCTGGACAGCTCCGGCTGCGCTGCGGCCCATCAGTGAGCTGGTTTGTGATGACAACAACCACCATATCTTAGACAAGTAATAAATTTCCTTTTTTTTTGTTCAACAATCAATGTGTCCCGTCTTCTTCTCCATGGAAAAATAAGACCTTCCCTGAACATAAGACATAGCGCATCTTTGGGAGCAAACGTGAATAGAAGACACTGTCTTATTTTCGGGGAGACAGGGTAACACATGCATGGTACCAGCGGAAAGGCCCTGGGCCTGGGGGCTCTCTTTGAAACACCCCCACCTAGTGGAGGAGCCTTCTCATTACACCTTTCATGACAAAGGTGCACCTCTGAGGTGCCTCCAAGGTGTAACTTCAACCAAGAGGCATGTTTTGAAAGCCACTTCACGCACAGCCAATTCTTACTCTCTCCACGGGGACTTAACGTGTTATAATGTCAACACGCCTCCCCCAGAATTAGGCTTCCGCTCCCGAAACGTGGGCTTGGAGACAGAGAAGAGAGGCGTGCGGGAAGCCAATTATACAGGCCTCAGAGCTCGGAGGGGTCCCCGGCTCAGATCTCTCGAGATGCCTTGTGGGTGAGGGACCATCCGGCCTGGGATGGGTGAGACGGTGGGAGGGAGGCAGGCGGTGAGGACAAGGCTTAGAGCGAGTCCGCAGGGAGCTGCAGGCTCAGGAAGACGGACGACTGTGTCCGTCCAGGAGACGGCCATGCGCCACATTGACCGTGTACTTCCATGGCTGCTGTTAGGCTGCTCCATTCCACGGCTGACATGCACATACAACATTGTCTCCCCGTGCATGCTCTGACCACATCTCTAGAAACCAAGCTCTTCTAAGCATGCTCCATCAGTCAGCCTTGACCCCAAGCTCACCTTCCTTCAGCCTTTCTGAGAGAATGTGGAGTGGTGGGGAGGTGGGGGTGGAGGAGGAAAGGTACCAGCATGGCTGGAGCCCAGGTTCGGGAGTCAGACAGCTCTGCCCGAGTCTGTCTCCAACCACTGGCCGCTCTCACCAGGGAGCGTCCCCGCCTCCATTCTACAGAGAGAAGGTTGTTGCAGACTCGCCCGCTAAGGTATGTGACACACACACAGCACTTTCAAAATCCACAGTTTCCCTGAGAGGGTCTGTGGGGCCCACTGGGCGTCCACTACCCAGCAGCCTTATGGGAAAGGACAGCATCGGCCGTTTTCTGGGAAAGTGACATGTCTGCGTGGTCTTACAAACAACCAGCTGAGTGTGCAGCCGCCTCGGTTTTACATTAACCTTCAGTACAGGACTTCCCGGCAGAGGATAGGGTGGAGATATGGATTGTAAATGGTCTGTTGCAGTGGTCGGCAAACTTGTTAGTCAACTGAGCGACAAACTGATGTGGCTCTCGAGCCACAGGTTGCCGACGGCTGGTCTATGGTAAATACAGTGGTACCTTGAGATACGAGTTTAATTCGTTCCGTAACCTTGAGGCGTAGGAAACGATGAGACGCTTGAGTCTCGGTAAACTGGTGGGTCGTGTGCAGCCGGCCGATCCGCACGATGACTCCTATCTCAGATGTTGCTCGTATTTCAAAGCAAAAATCGCTCGCTCGACGGCTCGTATCTCAAAAACCTCGTATGTTAGGGCACTCGTATTTGAATGTACAGGCATTCAAATAAAAATGCTGTCTTTATGCTGCATTTATCCCTCGTTTATACAAGTATATAGTTCCCTTATAATGGTCAGTGTCAGAAGCCACTGAAGGTGAGGTGGACATGTAAATTCTGCTTCTCGTCCGGACAGAAAAGAACACAAAAGTGTGTAGAGTTCATGAAGTCAAACTTTTATTTGGAAAGTTGAGTCTCATGTGTCATGAAAATAGTTTTAAACCGCACGTATCCACAGGCATAGTACAAACACCACCTACGACACAAACACATTGCGATAAAGTTCTGCTATGAATACCCATCTAAGTAAAAAAAAAAAAAATAGCCATCCGGTGAGCCAGTGGTACACGCCTTTCATCTCTGCTGATGACCTCATCGCGCAGCGCAAGACCCAGCGGGGTCAGCTTCGCCTCCGCGTGCCCGCCGCCCCTCGGTGTACAGGCTCTACCGCTGGCTGAGTGCCCCCCACCTTTTAGGACCCGCCCCACCCTGTGCCGGGAACCCTATCTTCGTGGCATGTAAACAGAGCTAGGGTCTCGATGGGCAGCCGTGCTTTTCGATGCTCAGCCAAGCTCAACCACGTTTCTCGTGATCGGTCGCTCTCCTCCGTGAGTATAAAATAGGAAGAAAAAAAATATGATCTGAGGCTTCCCGCACAATCCCTTTGTGCTTTTACGTTTCTACAAACATGGGGAACATCCAAAATAGCAGACGCCTTTTACACAAAGAGAACAAACCCGCCGAATGCGCACCCGCTCATGAACATACGTGCAAAGCTCATGAGGCCACTTCCGTGTAGCAAAGACCCTGCTTCCTTCTCGTCTTGACTCGTGTGTGTGATGGCGTGTCGGTTCCCCGTAGGTTTTCCTATAAAAATATATTTCTGTGCTCCCAGGAAAGCGCTGCGCGGGGGTGTGCGTGGGGTGACTTTCCGGACATCACCAGAGGATGGGTTTGCTTGTCAAGTTCCAAGGCATCTGAGCTTTTATTTATTTTCAATTTTTTTTTTTCTCCGTGGAGAAGAACACCCTGTGACGAAGAGAAGGTCACTGAGATCATGGTTAGCACTTGAGAGGTGAGGCCTTTGAAGCCGAGGGGTCCAGCCACGTGCCAATGTCGGTCGGGGTTTCTGTACAGAGTCGGTGCTGGGACCGGGACGGGACCGGGGTCTCCCCAAGTCTCGGCCCTTCCACCAAGAGTCCTCGCGAGAAAATACGCAACCTCTTCCGTCAAAGACACGCCGACGGTGGATGCGAGAAAGCCGGTCTCGGATCTAGTGCTTCTGTGCGGAGGTTCCCAGGGGAAGAGGCCACGGGAGATGGAGAGAGGCCGTTGAAAGCAGTCGCATGCCCCACGCCCCTTGGTTCGGGCCACTCGGAGGGGGGTCCCTTGCTCCCCGCTGAGGGAGCCCTAAGATTTCGGACAAGGAGACATCTGGCCACTGTGCGGACTTCTAACGGGGGTGGTTAAATTCATCATGAACGAGCTCCCCATGCTTTTTGGAGATCGCTTCCTGTTTATGGGACTCTCTTCAGACCTGATGACAAAGCACAGGAACTGAAGTCGCCGAGAAATGCGACCTTGGCCGGGCCAGGAGCCGGGCACCGGAATTCCCGGGGACCAGTCCGCCCGTGAGGATCCCGCCTCCAGAAAAGCGGACGGATCCTTGGAAACCAGAGGCCGACAGAGTTCGGGGTCCCCACCCCCACACGGGGCGAGGACCGAGGCTCTCTGCTGGGAACACGGACTCAGGGTACGGGCGGGCGGGGGACGCTCCGATCCCGACCCTAAGTCACTGTTTGAACTAAGACATTCTTTCCTGCCCATGCATTTTGGACGACACACAAGGTTTAAACAACAGATAGAGAGAGGGATGCAACGGAGACCAAAGTCAAGGTCTAACTAGCGGGGACGCCCACGGCCACAGCTCCAGAGGGAAGGCAGAATCCGGGGTCCCCTTTGGCGTAAACACAACGGGGGTGTCGGGGCGAGGGTAGGCGCCGTGTCCACACTGAGAGCTGGAAGGTAGGTGCCGTGTCCACACACTGAGAGCTGAGCACGCAGGTCGCTGACGCGCGTGCACCAGCCTTCATCTCTTCCTACATTTTCCTGGACAACGTTGGACGGAAGGGCAGCCCACGCACCAGGAAATGAATTCCCTCACCTGGTAATGTCATCGGCATGACACAGAACACGCCCCCAACACGGGAGCCCGTGATGGAGGGACGTGTGTGAACGGCTTTTCCAGGGGCACATGCCCCCCAACAAAACCTAAGTTGAAAAGCTCTGAAGATATTCCCCCCATATCTACGGGGCATGTTACCCTAAGACCTGGGGCAGGAGCCATAAACACAGAGCCAGGAGCTTTGTGCAGAGCCGGGTGTGGGAGCCACACGCCCGATGTGGCCCTGGGTGGTGGAAGGGCCTCTGTCCTGTCCCCTCCGGCACACACAGTGCTCTCGTCCTCCCCTCCAACCGCACCTCCTCTGGTGTGAACATCGGCATGGATGCGCACATACGGTTAGGACAGTGGTGGGCAAACTCCTTCGTCCACAGCCAAACACTCACAAGACCGCGATGGAAATCTCTTTCGAGAGCCAAATTGTTTAAACTTCAACTTCTTCTAACGCCCCTTCTTCAAAACAGACTCGCCCAGGCCGTGGTCTTTTGTGGAAGAGCCACCCTCAAGGGGCCAAAGAGCCGCCTGTGGCTCTCGAGCCGCGGTTTGCCGACCACGGAGTTAGGGGACCAGCAGGCGGTGGAGCAGTCGCGCTGGGAGCAGAGATGTCACGCAGCCACGGCGACCACGTGGGCAGTGGAAAGCATCGCCCCTCTTTCCTAAGCGGCCGGAGCTGCGGCCTCTCCTGCAGCTGAGTCCCGTCCAAGAAGAAAACACCCACGGACACGCGTGTGCGGGTGTCAGCGCCCACGGAAAGGGACGGTTCCCACTGAGAAAGTTCGGCTGCATTTAAACAGGCCTGTCCCCGGGCGAGCAGCACTCCGTAAGCCGGAGCGGGCCATGCGCCTACGACTTCTTCTAACCTTAAATAACAAACTCTGTGGACAGACAGCCAGGGGGTTCCAGCAGACACTCTGTTCCTCTTTACACTTAAATAACCGGTGTTCCCCTCCACCTGCTAACCTGCAAAGGAGCATCCCCCAACTCCCCAGGAGAAGCACGCTCCTGCAAACCAAGACCACGGGGGCGAGGGCCGCCATGTCTGTGCCAAGTAGGCCAGCGGGGACAGAACACACGGGCGGACGCTTTGGATTCCTGGCGGCGGACCGGCACACGCTGCCCATGTCCTGTGTATTCAGCACCTGAAAGGAACACGGACCACCAGCGAGAGGTCCACGGCACGTGGCGCCTTGTCCTCGTTCATGGCAGTGCTGTCCGCTCTGCGTGGCCGCCGGGCATGGGGGTCGGGCTGGGGCTGCGGGCGGTGCGGGGTCCCGGGTGCAGGCTCCGGGCCCACGAGCCAGCAGACGGGAGGTCGGTGGGAGCCACTGACATCCACCCGAGGGGACCGTGGCTCCCGCAGGCAGTGGTCAGGCTCACAGGGGGGCGCGGCGGCCACGGGAAGGGTCACGCGGGCGGCGGCCACGCGTGGCACTCAGGCGCGCAGGGGGAAGGTGGCGGTGGAGCTGCCGGTGCTGTCCACGGAGCCCTTCTCCTTGGCGCCGGCGTAGGCCCCGATGAAGGAGCCGTCCTCGCTGAACAGGCCGTGGTCGCCCTCGCCGTAGGGGACCAGGCTGTCCGCGCTCTCGGTGGCCGGCAGGTCCCGCGCCAGCGAGCGGAGGCTCCCCTTCAGAGGCTTCTCGTCGCTGTCGCTGGGGGAGGAGAGAGAGAGAGAGAGAGGGGTCAGCCGCCTTGAACCTGCGCCGCTCTGGCGGAGCCAGAGGGGAGCAGAAGTTTGTGCTCAGGGTATGGTTACCATGGAGACAGATACACTTGCACAGACACACGTTCTAAAACTTCTGACCCTTCTGTGCTGTTCTGAGCAACTGAGAAACTATTTTCCTGTTTTAAAAATATTTTTTTATAGCTGAAACCGGTTTGGCTCAGTGGATGGAGCATCGGCCTGAGGACTGAAAGGTCCCAGGTTCCATTCTGGTCAAGGGCATGTATCCTGGTTGCGGGCACATCCCCAGTAGGGGGCGTGCAGGAGGCGGCTGATCGATGTTTCTCTCTTATCTATGTTTCTAACTCTCTGTCCCTCTCCCTTCCTCTCCATAAAAAAACAATAAAATATATATATTTTTTTATTTCATAGAGGAAGCAAGAGGGAGAGATAGAAACATCAGTGATGAAAGAATCATGGATCGACAAGCCCCACACTGGGGATGGAGCCCCCACCCGGGCCTGTGCCCTGGCCGGGAACCGAACCGCCAGGCTCACCTGTAGTCGCCGAAGGTCTCGTCTTTCCCCGACTGCACGTCCGGGTCCGGGTGCAGGTCCTCCTTGTCCTTCACTGGAGGAGAGAAGTGAACATGTTTAAAGGCACAGCAGCCACGGGACTGGGCAGGTGGCGTGTAACATCCATGGACTCCTCCCTCCGATGAGACTGGGCTCGGGGTGTCTGTGGTTGATCTCGCACCGCCTGTTACCTCATGAAGGAAAAAGGGGTTTCCTGGGTCCCCCCTCTTTGTGATCGAGTCCCAGCACCTCGCCAGTTCCCAGGTATTCACTTGGCCGTGGCCACTGGGGACCCAGTGACCACGCCCACCTGATACTCCCCTAACCTTCTGGAAGATGTCCTGCCTCACCTCAGACCCCCATCATTACGCTGAAGAGAGCCAAGGTCAATTACTGACCCGGCCGGCGTGGCTCAGGGGTTGAGCGCCGGCCTATGAACCAGGGGTCGGGACACAGTCCCTGGTGGATAGCTCCATCCCAGGGTGGGGTGTGCAGGAGGCAGCCGATCCATGGCTCTCTCTCACCATTGATGTCTTTCTCTCTCCTTCTCTCTTCCTCTCTAAAGCCAATAAAAATATGTATTTTTAAGAAGTCAGCTGTTGCCTGCTCTCTCACTAGAACCATCAGAATATTCAGGTCCATAGGATGTCTCACAGTAGGCGTGTTCTGAGCAGTGGGTCATGAGACATGGGACACGGGATGTGAGACGCAGACCCTGGCGAGTCTTGCCTCACTTGCAGAGAAACGAGAGCTTCTTCCTCGAAGCACTACCCACAGGTCAGCCACCCTGTGCCTCCCGCTGCCCCTGGATTCAGCCTGACTCCCCTGTCTCAGAGCATCCTCTGACGAAGCCCCGGTAGAATCCGAGGGGTCCCAGTTTGAGGTGACTATTCGTGAGCGATACAGAAAGCGAGTGTGAATGGCTAGTGGGACCCTGGACGCTCCCCCTGCTCCAGCCCCCTCCACCGTGGGCCGCAGTGAGGGCTGCCTGCGAGCGGAACCTGAGGCCGTGGGAGCTGGCCAGCAACGGGGTCCCCGCCCGACCAAAGAGAAACGGCCAGAACGTGAGCCTGGAGTTTAACAGCTGGCGTTTGTCTGTTGTTTTTTAAGTGTATTTTTATTTATTTCAGAGAGGAAGGGAGAGGGGGAGAGAGAGAGAAACATCAATGATGAGCGAATCATGGATTGGCTGCCTCCTGCACGCCCCGCACTGTGGATTGAGCCGTAACTCAGGCCTGTGCTCTGACCGGGAATCGAACCGTGACCTCCTGGTTCCCAGGTAGACGCTCCACTCCTGAGCCACACCAGGCGAGTCCGCTCATGTTTCGGTCTCACACAGCTTGCCCACGGGCCTGGCCCCGCCCCTGCGTGCCCCGTGTTGCTCTGCGTTCTGTCCTCCGGAAAGCTTGGCGCTGGGCAAGTCTGGGTGGTGGCGAAACCATAGCCCCTGGTATGGGCCCGTGGCGGGCCGAGTGGGACTTCGTGGACAACCTCACTGGTGGCGGCAGGTCTGGCGGTAAAAGTCAGCCCCACTGTGTGCACCTCAGTCCCCATAAACCCACGTCTTCCTCCGCCAGTCCCCGCAGTGATCCCTTTGGGTCCACCCACCATACGCTGAGGTTCCCGGGACCGCAGAGCACAGAGTCTCTGTAAAACTGCCAGCGAGTAAGTTATCCAGGACAGTCAGCAATCGAATTCACAGCAATCCCTCTTCGCAGGGAGAAAATGAGATGCGTCACTGCGTAAATGTTACAGAGACTTAGACCTGATGCTCATTCATTTGTTCCATGGAAGGGTCCCCATTAAGCATTTGCTGGAGGAATCGCTCCCCCTAATGCGAACATCATCAGACTAACAGCTCTCGGTGCAGCCCCTTCCTGCGTAGAGGCATGGCGGATACTAAGGCAAAATAACAGGAACGAAACGCAACATGCACATCTGCATAAGATAACATGAATTTGGAAACTGAATGCAATTAAGGCAAAAACAACCCTTACACTAAGAGGGGTTTTGTTGACATTTCATGTGCCCCTGATACAGGGACAGCATAGCTGGCATCCGTCAGAGTGCTGAGAAGTGCACCCCCACATTGGCTGACTCACTGGTTGACTGGCGGGGACGGTGCTATAAGACTGCATTAGTGCCAAGAATCCCCTGTGTCTCAGAAGTGGCCAGAGGGACCGTTCCTTCTTGACATGTTGAAATATGGAGCTTGATATATTAAAATATGGGTTCTTTCTTGATATATTAAAGTAATATAAAATAAAATATTTTATTTTATGACGTAAAATAAAAAGTAATGAGTCTTCTCAACATCTTTGATACTTTGCAAATAAAGAGGAGAACCTTCAAAGGTTGAGCATCAACCTAGGAACCAGGAGGTCATGGTTTGATCCACAGTTAGAGCACATGCCTAAATTGTGGGCTCAATCCCTAGTAGGGGGCGAGGCATGCAGGAGGCAGCTGGTCAATGCTTCTTTCTCACCATTGATGTTTCTATCTCTGTTTCTCCCTTCCTCCTTGAAACCAATAAATATATTTTTTTAAAAAAAGAGAGAGAAGCTGGGAGGTACTGTAAGTCTCCTGGGGGCCCATGTTAAGTACTAGAACCTAGAGAGTGTGTAACCCCCTGAAGACAATGCCCCCCCACTCAGACTTGGTCAGCTAATACAGGAATGGATTCTCCTCAGCATGCTGCAACTCTAATGTGCTCATGTACATTAACCTATATGTGCGATCAGAAGATCAGAGACAGCTCTTAAGAGTGCCCCCTAGAGGATCATATTTAATCAACAGGAAGTTCTATTAAAAACAAACTTAGCAGCTCATTTGTTGCTTTTTATTTCACCTGGTTCCTGTCCTTTTCCGTCTGACCTATTCCACTTGTCATGACACTCACCCCAAGACTCACCCCTGTTGCCACAGATGGCAGCATCCCGCCTTTTTCATGGCTGTGTAGTATTCCACTCCACAGGGTACAGGTACCTTGTCCACATCAGCCACTGGCCCCTCAGAGGGCGCTCAGGCTGGTTCTGGGAGTGCAGTGTTGCCCCGATAAACATAAAAGAAAGAGGAGCCCCTACCTGAGTACTTCCCGCCGCGGTTCCTCTTCACAAAGCAGATGGTCAACAGCACGAGTATGAGGACGGCCACGGCGCCCATCAGCCCGATGAACCAGCCCTGCGTGGCGATGTCGTCGTACAAGCCGGGGTACTCTGCGCACAGAAGCCACGCACTGAGGGCCCGGGGCCAGCGGTGCTGGGCGCCTTTGGGGTAAGTGACTCCTCCCCTTTGTTTCTCCTCCCAGGGACCCTGGAGGGAGGGGCACTCGGAGGACACCTCCTGGGGAGAATGCGGGCAAAGGGCACCCCCCCGGCCTGGGACCGGCCCTCTGGCCAGGTAGGAGTGTGAGGACAGAAGGCAGGGGACAGGCGGGCGGTCGAGGCGAGCACGCAGCGGCGGAAGCGTAAGAGAAGCCACCTCGGTCACCGCGGGTTGCCATGGTGATTGTGGGGCCCAGGGGTCTTTGGTGTTTCATTTTAGTTTTTGTTATTTGCGTAGGTTAATAAGCAGGAGCGAGTTTAGGCAATTTTTCCAGAAAGAGCAGGCAGGGCGAGGGCTCGGTGGGAAGCTCTGCCTCTGGGTAGTTTTACACGCTGTGCTGACGCCCTGGCCAGTGGGCTTGGTGGACAGAGCATTGGCCTGTGGACTGAAGGGTCCCCGGTTTGATTCCGGTCAAGGGCACATGCCTCGGTGGCAGGCCCTGGTCAGGACGCGTGCAGGAGGCAACCAATCGATGTGTGTCTCTCACATCGATATTTCTCTCGGTCTTTCCCTCTCTCTTCCACTCTCTCTAAAAATCAATGGAAAACTAGCCTCAGGCCGAAACTGGTTTGGCACAGTGGAGAGAGCGTCGGCCTGTGGACTGAAAGGTCCCAGGTTCGATCCCGGTCAAGGGCATGTACCTTGGTTGCGGGCACACCTCCAGTAGGGGGCATGTAAGAGGCAGCTGATCGATGTTTCTCTCCCCTCAATGTTTCTAGCTCTCTATACCTCTCCCTTCCTCTCTGTAAAAAAATAAAATAAAATAAAAAATATTAAAAAAAAAAAAAGAAAACTAGCCCCCGGTGAGGATTTAAAAATACCAAATAAATAAATAAAATAAATAAATAAACCACTATGCCAAACAAATGGAAACTGCTTCCTGATAGCCAGCATACTGCACACTTTGACCTTTAATTCGGGGGGCGGGGAGGGGGGCAATTAACCATCTACAGGATGCAGGGGACTGGCCCACGCTGCCCCAGCTACCCGGTGTCTCACCTCTCCCTCTCGCCTCAATCACATCTTCAAAAATGCTATTGTTCCCCGCCCAGTTCTTGGGCAGGAGGCGGACTGCGTGTTCGGGTCCCGGCTCAGGCACCTCGGGGGGCTGAGCCTTCTCAGTGGCATTCGCTCCTTCTGAGAGCTTCCCGGGACCTCTGCCTGAGGGACCACGCGGGGAGGGCGCAGGAACCGCGAGCAGGGCGAAGCGGGCGGAAAGGTGGGAAACAGAGAGACGGTTATTGGAGACAAGAAAGAGATGCCACTGGTAGCCCCGTTCCCCCCACAGCGAGAGAGTTCCTGAATCAGCCGGAGGATCCCTGCAATCAGCATGTCCTGTTTTCTGTTTTAGAATCCTGCAATGTGGCAAATGCCTTGCGCTGGGTGTGCGGCCTCTTGGGGTGATGGACACGTTGAGAAGTAAATGCTGTACTTCCTAGTAAGTCTACCTGGTCAGGGGAGTGGTTCGA
>PVJN01032311.1:0-24232 GCA_004026805.1 Lasiurus borealis | reverse complement strand
AAACTTTCAAAATATAATTTAATATACTGATTTATCCATAGATAGATATTCTGGAAATGAAGCTCTTTTATAATAAAATTTGTGCACTGGGGAGGGGGTGTGTCCCTCAGCCCAGCCTGGCCCCTCTCACAGACTGAGAGCCCTCAGGGGATGTCCTACTGTGGGTGGCTACCAGGCTCATCAGGGGAAGGAGCCAGCCAAATCACCCCCTTGCTACAGCCACCGCCAGCCACTGCAGCGGTGTCTATCAATATAGACACCAGTCCTTTCATTATGAAAATATGACAACTTTCTTTAGGCATTTTCAAAATGTGTTTTCCATAAGATATGACATTTCTTTTTCTTTCCTTTTCTTTTTATTTTTTTATTTTCACCTGAGAATATGTTTTCATTGATTTTTAGAGAGTGTGGGAGAGAAAGGGAAAGACAGAGAGAAAGATCAATGTAAGAGGGACACTTTAATTGGTTGCCTTCTGCATAAGCCCTGTCCTGGGCCCCAGCCAGGGAGGATCCTGCAACCTAGGTACATGCCCTTGCTCAGAATCAAACCTGGACCCTGCGGTTAGCAAGCCAAGGCATTATCCACTGAGTCAAACCCACTAGGACAGGATATGACATTTCTTAGTCCTCCAGCAGCAGACCTTCATTTTTTTCCTCTAGGAGTGAGGTGGAAAAACCCTAGATCACCTTTTTGGATTCTTATTACCCAAGTTACCAAGAACATTACCAGTGGTGTACAGGGAGCTTAGCCAATGAGCAGTCAGAAAAGGTGTTACCTCCGCAGGCCCCAGCTCCACTCAGACTGCTTAAGCCTCTACCTGGCTCTGCTCTGGCCCTGCTCAAACCTGTACTGTGGCTTAGGCAGTGCTCCACTCTGTCCCTGCTCAAGCCACTGCCACCTCACCCCAGACTACTTGGTTCCAAGACCCATAGGACAGGAGTGGCTGGGGGCATTCTGGGCCTTGGTGGTTCAGAGTAGCCTAGGTCCTGAGGATGTTCCCAAAACCCAGGCTGCTGGTACCTGCATATGCAAATTAATCCACCATCTTTGTCACGTTAATTTGCATACACATTCTTGATTGGCTGGTGGGTGTCACGGAGGTATGGTCAATTTGTATTTTTCTGTTTTTTTATGTAGATTAGCTATAAATTGGACCTGTAACACATAACATGGAGAAATACATACTAGGAGAAATACATTTTCACTATTTCATGTATGTGAAATTTTATACAACAAAAATATTATGACCAGGAACAGTTGAACAAAATATGGCTTGCTTGAACCAAGGTAAACCTGTGAAGCCTGGAGAATTTGTTCTGGTAATATTTAACATTCAGATGGTAATTAGATCTCTATTTGACATTCAGGTGATGGTTAGTTCCTCTTTTGCAATCAGCCAACACACTTCTGTTATCTAGCTTGTTCCTCCTTCATCCAAATATGAGTGGAATTGATAGCAGGCATTGAACATGTTTATTCTCTCATTTCCCTTTAGCATTAGTGTAATAGCTCAGTCGAGCATTAAACTTCTCTGTAATTGAGAAATGAAATTCTTTTTTCCTTCAAATTTACTCAAGGGAGTGTACAGATGAAACTATATGTACTGAAATGCAGAATAACTCTGAATGTAAATCTGATGGTGGTTTTTGAGTTTTCTAGTGATACTGACAGTAAAGTACATAAACAGAAAAGATAAAATCAGTCTTTTTGTTCATCTGTCAAGGAGCAAGGAGCTAGTCTGGCTTTATCTTCTGAAGATTTATTTCACAGGAGGGGTTGGATATAAGCGGGCATGTCTGGGACACTAAAACACCTTTGAAGAAATTATTTTTGTGCAATAGTATGTAAGAATAATTAAAAATTAAACATATCATCTTAACATGTTTGTTTAGTTTATAATGCAACAATAATAATACTCAAAGAAATAAGTCTGCCAGTAAGTTTAATAAATAAACATGTTTTTTTTTAAAAAAGAATATGTACTTTTAGTAGGATAATGAGTAAATCATTACATGTCAGGATGCATTACCTTCACTTCACTAAGGCTGTTTGTGATTCGAACAAGAGAGAAGATGCTTTTGTTAACACCTGAAATATTTTTCAGGAAGTTTTAAAAAATTCGTGTTGAAGAAGAAGAAAAGGCTGCAGAGATGCATAAATTAAAATCTACAACCCAGCCGAAACTGGTTTGGCTCAGTGGAGAGAGTGTCCGCCTGCTGATTGATGTCTATTGAATTAAAGTGTGAAATCATAGAAACACATGAGCAAGGTGTGCGAGTGGCTGACTTGGCCAGGCAATACGGACGTAGTACTTCAAAGATATGCACTGTGCTTAAACAGAAGGAGTCCATAAAGGGTATAAAGCCAGCTAAAGGCATTACAATAATTTCTAAGCTCCGTAGCTCTCTCCATGAAAAGATGGAGAATCTACTGATGGTGTGGGTGACGGAGAAGCAGCTTAAAGGAGATACATTAACACAGGGCATCATATACGACAAGGCATGAGCGATTTACGGTGATTTGCTGGAGCAGACCCCATGCACTTCCACGGACTAAGCATCGAAAGACTCATTTAAAGCCAATAGAGGCTGGTTTGATAACTTCAGGAAAAGGTCCGGCATTCACTCCATTGTCAGGCATGGTGAGGCAGCAAGTTCAGATGTGAAGGCAGCTGAGGATTACCTCAAAACTTTTTCCAAACTGATAGAAGCCAAAGGATATATCCCCCAGCAAGTCTTCAACTGTGATGAGACAGGGCTTTTCTGGAAGAAGATGCCAAATAGGACTTATGTAACGGCAGAGGAGAATGTGATGCCAGGCCACAAACCCATAAAGGATAGGCTACCTCTCACACTGTGTGCCAATGAGAGTGGCGACTGTAAGATCAAGCCTCTGATCGTATACCATTCGGAAAACTCCAGAGTCTTTAAGTCACATAAGATTTTAAAAGATAAACTGCAAGTTATATGGAGGGCAAACCCAAAGGCATGGGTCACCAGGTAGTTCTTTGTGGAGTGGGTAAACCTGGTTTTCAGCCCTTCTGTTAAGAAATATCTACAGGAAAACAACCTAACCATGCAAGCCCTCCTCGTCCTCCACAATGCCCCTGCTCACCCACCGAACCTCGAAGATGAACTCCTCGAAGAGTTCAAGTTTATAAAGGTTGTCTATCTACCTCCCAACACCACTCCTATCCTGCAGCCCATGGATGAGGAGGTGATTTCTAATTTTTAAAAGCTGTACATCAAGCACCTGTTCCGGCACTGCTTTGAGGTGACGGAGAACACAAACCTCACCCTTTGAAAGTTCTGGAAGAACCACTTTAACATTGTGATATGCCTCAGAATTATTGATCAGGCCTGGCTGGGTGTTACAATGAGGACTTTGACCTCTGCATGGAAAAAGCTGTGGCCTGAGGCCATAGCCAAAAGGACCTTCAAAGGATTCGAACCTGAGGTGCCAGTGGAGGAGGAGATAGTGTCTCTGGGAAAATCCATGGGCCTGGAGGTGGATGAGAGAGACGTGAATGAGCTCGTCGAGGAGCACTCTCTAGAACTCACCAAGGAGGAGTTACAAGAGTTGCAGTCTCAGTCACATGCGGAGGTTCTCCAAGAAATTGGTTTCCAGGAGGAGCCAGAGGTGGAGGAGACCTCTACAAGTGAGATAAAGGAGATCTTAGGAATGTGGGAGAGGGTGTCACACTCTGTGGAAAAGAAACACCCCGAAAAAGTTGCTACTGGTCGTGCATCGGAGCTGTTCAGTGAAACTTGTCTCACCCATTTCAGAAACGTTCTGAAAGGAAGAGGCAAACCTCGTTGGACACGTTTTTTTGGAAATCAGCCAAAAATGCAAAGACCAGTAGCAATTAAATTCAGTGAAGATTAGTTAAGTTACATTGAGTTTAGGGATAAAGTGTAGCATTAAGAGTGTAAGGAGTAGGTAAATACACTTCATAAAACCAGTTTATTCATTTACATTCTCTTTTATTATGTTTTTATACCATATTTGTCACTTATAAATACATTTTCTTATTCAAAAACACGTAACAAGAACAAGTGGGGTGGCATTTTGGGGGCTGGAATGGATTAACGGCATTTTAATTCATTTCATTGGGGAAATTTGCTTTGAGATATGAGCAACTTGATATACGAGCAAGGTTACAGAGCGAATTAAACTCGTATCTCGAGGTACCACTGTAGTATCATTGGGAGTAAAATATATTTGAAGTTTGGACTCAACATAGTTTTTAGATGCTCTAAGTTTTCATTCTGGCACAGCACACAGAACTAACTTCACGAAATGATCATGTCAATTTTGTTTCTGCCTTTAGGAGTCACAAAAAGCTGAGATACTAGCATCTTTGAACATTTACACCAAAAAAAAAAAAAGAAGAGGAGGGGAAGAATTTGCAAAGGTTCTCTCTACACCTTTTCTGGATCTGAAAAAAAGTCTAAAATTGAAAGTCCATCTTAGATTTAGGGAGACAGTATGGGACCAGATTATATAATAATGCAAATTTGTCATCCTTAAAACAATGTGGCCCAAGCCCAAAAATGGGTGGAAAAGTAGCTTTCTGGGCTTAAAATAAAAATAGGCATTTACCATATGGTAAAACTGGCATTTCAAGTCAACAGGGAAAGGATGTTCTTAAAGGTCATTGGTGTTGCAATTATCAGATTCATAAAAACAAATGATTAGATGTTATATCTTCACATTATGAGCCCATGAAAATTTAAATGTTTTTCTTAAAATAGAACATTAAAACACATAAAAGAAACAAGTGTATATCAGGTGTAGGATTTTATTTTTAAGAAACCATCCTGATTCTTCAGAAATTGCAATTTGAGATTTTTATCTACTCTATTGTTTTATATAATAAGAATGCTAATACTGTAGCCTTTCAATTTTTTTACAATGCACTTCTTATAATGTTTTATAAATTATTCCTGATATATGAAAAAATAGAATGCTGTCACAGTCATTTTATAGAGTTATCTATATGACTCTAAACATAGCTATTGTTCACTATCAAATATGTGTACTGTTCAACTTCAAGACTTACTATTAAAGGTATAGTACTTTAGATAATGTATTACTGGTGAAAGAACAGACAAATAGATAAATGGAACAGAATAAAGAGCCCAGAAAAAGATCCACACAAATATAGTCAACTGATCTTTGGCAAAGGAGCAAAGACAATATAATGAAGCAAAGATTATCTTTTCAACAAATGATGCTAGAATAACTAGACATCCAAATGCACACAGAAAATGGTTCTAAACACAGATCTTATATTCTTTAAAAAATGTAACTAGCCAAACCGGTTTGGCTCAGTGGATAGAGCTTCGGTCTGCAGACTGAAAGGTCCCAGGTTCGATTCCGGTCAAGGGCATGTATCTTGGTTGCGGGCACATCTCCAGTAGGGGGCGTGCAGGGGGCGGCTGATGGATGTCTCTCATCGATGTTTCTAATTTTCTATCCCTCTTCCTTCCTCTCTCTAAAAAACCAATAAAATATATTTTTTAAAAAAAGAAAAAAAATGTAACTAAAAAATGCATCATAGACATAAATATAAAATACAAAAACATAAAACACCTAGAGGATAATGTAGGAGGAAACCTAGATGATTGGTTTTAGCAATGACTTTTTGGATACAGCACCAAAGGCATGCCCCATAAAAATAAATTGATAAGTTGGCTTTTATTAAAATTAAAAACTTCTATTCTGCCAAAGACACTCTCATGAAAATGAGAAAACAAGCCATTGGGAGAAAATATTTGTAAAAAAAAAAAAAACCTCTGATAAAGAACTCTTATCCAAAATGTACAATGAACTCTTAAAAACTGAACAATCTGGTTAAGAAATGGCCAAAAATCTGAACTGGCATATTAGTAATAAAGATATACAGATGGCAAATAAGCATATGAAAACATGCTCAACATTATGTGTCACTAGGAAATATTGTAAATGAAAACAAGAAGATACCACTATACATCTATTCAAATGTCCAAAATCCTAAGCACTGACAACACCAAATGCTAGAAAGATTGTGAGTTAACAGAAAGTCATATCCTTGCTAGTCAGAACATAAAACAACACTTTGGAAGCGAGTTTAGTGGCTTCCTACAAAATTAAACATATTTTACTATATAACCCACAGTCCCACTCCTCCATATTTACCCACCTGAGTTGAAAAGTTATGTCTACCAAAAAAAAAAAATGCCTGCATACGCATGTTTATAGAAACTTTTCATAACTGCCAAAACTTGGAAGTAACAAAAATATCCTTCAGTAGGTGAATGAAGAACAAGAACAAACTGTGGTACAGACAATGGAATTTTATTCAGTGCTAAAAAAATGATCTTTCAAGCCATGAAAAGCCATGAAAGAATATTAGATTCATATTGCTAAGTGAAAAAAGCCCAACTTTAAAGACTACTGTATGATTCCAATATCTGACATTCTAGAAAGGCAAAACTATAGACACAGTAAAAAGATGAGTGTTTACCAGTGTTCAGTGGGAAGAGAAGGATGAACAGGTGGAGCACAAAGGACTTTTAGGGCAGCAATACATAGTGGTGGATGTGTATTATTTTACATTGTCCCAAGTCACAGAATGTATACCACCAAGAGTGAACCCCAATGTACACTATGAACTTTGGGTGATAATAATGTGTTAATAATGCAGGTTTGCCAACTATAACCAATGTATTGCTGTGGTGGGGAAGGTTGATAGTGAGTGAAGCTGAGGTAGAGCAGAGAGTATATAGGAACCCTGTATTTTCCACCCAATTTTGCTATGAACATAAAAATGCTCTAAAAATAGCCTCTTGGAAATATGTGGAGTGATTCTAAAATTTATCTGAAAAACTAGACAAGAGTAGATTGGGAAAAAGAAAGTTCTAATATATGGTGACAGGAGATTTGACTTTGAGTAGTGATTACATGGTGCAATATACAGATCTTGTAAAATGGAAAGACACACCTGAAACTACATGTTCATGTTCACTAATGTCACCCCAATAAATTTAATAAGAAAAAAAAATAGGTTGGTAAATTTTAAAAAGAATAATGCTAATAAGCTTGCCTGTCTTAAATTAGATAATTTAAATACCCATGATGATTAATATAGAGCTATACTAGTAAGCTATTTGAAACAGATTTGGGGATAGAAACAACTTTTATCTAACTTAAATGTTACCAAGTCCTATATGTTTCCATCTTAACCTCTTACTTGACAAACATGATTAATTCATCCTCTTGCACTATTTTATAAATGTACATTAATCTCATATTCTTTAAAGAAGTTAAATAAAATATAAGACATTCATAAAGTTCAAGAATACATTTATATATTGTTTCACTGCTGAGGATGGTATGCAATGTAAAATAAATTGTTAAAAATCACTAATGCTGCAAATAATTATAGATGAAAATGAAAAGTACATGAAGAGACTGTGTAGGTTTGGCAAAGACTAAAATGCTGGAACATTAAATCTTAAACTACAGGGCATCTGAAAATGGGGTGATATTAACAGGAAGCTAGAGAGAAACAACATTTAGTAGCTTTAATAACCAAAATGAAAGGGTCACAATGACCAAAGAAGTAAACTTTAACAATCATTACACTGTTGGGTGAAAAAAATAAAATTAAGTTATGTGGATGATAGCATATAATCATAAGTCCTTAACTATTCAAAAAATCTTCCAATTAACAACTTGCTCTCTCTAAAAGCATATGGAAGTAGGAGAAGTAAAAGAATGTTTAGCCTTGTTTTATAGAGATGAAAATAAAATAGTTATTTTGTATTCCAAGCATTTTCGCAGCTGAAATTAGAATGAATATGAGATGGCTCTTAAGTGTATTTGATCTTCATTGAAACCATGTTTAGATTGTAGCTTTCAGAATATAAAAGTACTGTATCTGAAACCATTGGTCTGGGACAAAGAGTCATCTAATGTACACTTAGACTTTTTATATTCTGTGTTTTAGGGTTTGCAAAACTGATTTAAAATTAATCTGAACTAAAGAACAATTTATATATGCCATTTCATTGAAATCATGATGAATGTGTTTGAAATTTGAATTACAATTGAGGTAAAATCAATACAATGTTAAAAGCTATATGTTTTGTTTCAAACTCATATTGAAATAAAAGTAAAATTGGTGATATTCTAATTTGTCATTTTTATAGTTTTCATTGAAATTATAATAATATAGCATGTGTTTATTAGTGAAGTAAAACACATCACCTAACACACTGTTGTCACAATGAGTCATTAGGGTATTTTTATTCATGCGTTTTGTAGGATAGCAACTATTATCATTTTCCTGGGGTGATGAATGTCTTTTGAAGCCACAGTGGGATATTAAAAAACAAAACACTGTTTCCTGTCAGAGAAAGATGAAAAGACAATGACCTGAATTCCTTTGCATTACTGATTAAAAGTACACATTTTGAAGAGAGAATAAAAAATAGCTTGAGAAAGGTCAATGCCCTGAAAGACCAGAAAGACTGAGGGAACTGTTATGATTAAAATCTTGAGGCTAAAAGAGCATGGTGATTAGAGGCAATAGTAGATCCTGGATGTAAAATATTACTAGAGCAATTAGAAATATTAGAATAAAGACTATATTATAGATAATAGTATTGTAATAATATAAAATTTTCCAGATTTGATCATTGTTTTGTTATGTAGGTGAATATCTTTGTTGTCAGAGGTACATGCTAAGGTATTTGATGGTAAAAGATTATGATATCTGGTAGATTCAAATGGTTGCCAAATAAAAAATTCCACAATCCTAATGCATAAATATGTGTGTGTAATGTGAGAGAGTGAGTGTATAAGAGAGAAGTCTTCTATCCTCTACTCAGTCACCTTCCATGTGCTTCAAAGGCAGCCTTTTTTATTTATTTATTAAATATATTTTTATTGATTTCAGACAAGGGAGGATAGATAGAAACATTAGTGATGACAGAATCATTGATCAGCTGCCTCCTGAACACTCCTACTGGGGATTGAGTCCAAAACTCAAGCATGTATTCTGACCAGGAATTCAACTGTGACCTTCTGTTTCATAGGTTAATGCCCAATCACTGACCCACAGGAGGCCTCTTTGAAACAATATCAGCTGTGATGTTAGTCTCAGATTTATTTTTCTCCTAAATATTGGTAAAATCTATATTATTGGGCTGACTGTGTCCAAATCACCATGTCTATTTGCATGAACTCTAACTCCCATATAAGTATTAGAGAAAAGTATGTTATGTTTATTGTCTTTCTGTAAGTCTTGTTAAGTAGTATAGTCCTTTGTTATTTTTCCCTTTCAAATATCTAGAGAAAGATGGCGAAAGCCACATTATGTTTCATTTAGATAGTGTATGAAAGAGAAGGTGTGAGGGGGAGGTTGATGAAGAGGGGAGGAATGAGAGGGAGAGGAGGATGAGGACAGGGAGGAAAATAGACAGTAAGATAAAGATAGGGAGGGTGCAAATGATATAATCTATATAAAAAAGTGGAATGACCAGAACAACTTGTCACTATGATGTGCACTAACCACCAAGATGCTGACACTTGATGCAGGATCTGCCCCCTGATGGTCACTGTGCTCCCACAGGGGGACCATCACTCAACCAGAAGCTGGGCTCACGGCTAGCCTCTGGAGCCTCTCCCACCTCCACAACAATGCTAAGGAGCAGCGAGCCGAATGGTAAGGAGCAGTGAGCAGGTGGATGGTAAGGAGTGAGGAGTCCAGACTGCAAGAGGGCACAGGCTGGGCTGAGGGATTACCCTCCAGTGCACAAATTTCATGCACCAGGCCTCTAGTATGTTAATAATTGATGAATACTGTTATTCTGTTTAGTCATTATATAACACCATGACATATCCCTCATAATCTGGCAATATTTAATTGAATTACGATTTAACTATGGAGAATTAGCTGCAATATTGGTAGAAGAAAGTCTCACTTTCTCCTCTCATATAAATTCCCATTATCCCATGTACCTACCTACCTGCATCTGAATATTTTTGTCTCCTTAGATTCAGTAAGGCTACCTCGAAAACCTCCATTTAAGATTTCAACACTCACCTCCAAACCCAATATTTCATACCTTCTTTCTCTGCTTTATTTGTTCTACTTATTACTCACTGGAATGTTATATATTTTATTTTGTATCTTGCTTTCTTATTTAACTTACTAGAGGTGGTTTTAATGTTGTTCCTTAGTACTTATGACTATCCCTGATAGAGAGACCTGAAAAGTTTTATGTTTGTTTTCTGAAGACTTTAAGGCTTCATTTATTTCTGTAAAATTCTCAACTAAGATTATTTGTGAAACTCTTCTCCATTTTTTGTTTCCCTTTTCTGGAACTAGTATTAGATATATATTTAATCTTCTTTAATGTTTCCATGTTTTTAGTTAAGTAAATGTTTATTAAAGCATAACATACATGGAGCAAAATGCACAAATAAGTGTACCTTATGAATCTTCCAAAAGTGAGCACTGCTGTGTACAAAGCACTCGAGTCAGGAAATAAAACATTTCCAATCCTCTGGAAGGCTCCACCAGTTCACAGCTCCATGCATCTGTTCCAGAACCTGTCAGAGTCGCATGTATTGTGATTTTGAAGACCAGGATTAGTAAGTTTTGCCTATTTTTGAACTTTATATAATGGAAATGAGGCGCTAAAGGAAGATAATAATTATTTTAACAAAGTCTATATAGAATTCTCTCAATATCAACTATTCTTCCTTCGTGCCAGAATGGCATCTTTAGGGGTACTGTATTCTGAATTCCTTCATTCCTACTGGAATAATTATATATAGTTCAATTCTTATTGGAAAGGTTAAAAGTTATGTCCTCTTGAGTTACACATTTCAGAATTAAAGCCAGTTATTTTCTCTTAGTCATTTTATGAATGGGGATATGTGCTTGATTTCTTTTTCAATTAATGGGAATAAGCTGTCCTTAGAAGAGAGCTGGGCATATAGTAAATTATTGAGATCTGTCTGTTATCTGTGGTATTTACTCATATTATTATTCTGTTTCTTTCTGAGGATTTTAAATGTTGGTTTAATTTTTATATAAACTTTTGACTTTTTAGATCTAGAAGTCTATCACATTTGTCTTTTGTGGGGGTTTTTCACTGCTTTACCAATGGTTATATATTCACAGTCTTGGAGTTTAACAAAAAAATCATACATAAAGCATATTAACAACACAGTAAAAGTGTTAAAATTTAAAAAAGCTATTTTAAATAAACAATCATGAATAAAAAGAAAATCAGTAATCTTTTTCCATGTCCTTTCAGAAAACTAGATCATTGATTAATCAATGCCATAGATTATGCATTCAAGTGTGAAATAGGGTTACCTATAAGTTGAGAAATAGTTATACAGTTTGTTAAAGATATTTGCAATAGACTTTTTAGTACTCAGGCTAGTATAGTCAAAATCCACAAAGGTGTGAAGGAAAAAAAGGATAACATTTTGGTGACATTTTTAAAAAGTTCACAACATTCAAAAGAATTATTATAGCTGAGAAATGGGAAATCACTAAGTTATCTCCAGTATCTGAAAAAGGTCATGAGAATTGCATAGCCACTGAATTTAACCCCATCTTCTGGAGAAGCCTTACTCAGGCAATGCATTGACATTATTACTGATGGAAGATATAAGCCAGATTCACTGAATATATTCAAAATCTTCCAAAATAACCATTTTGAGTTTTTATGGGAACTATAAAAGAGATTTTTCATTTTCTAAAATAAAATGTTAAAAAGGCATACAATTAAAAGAATGCTATTTTAATTTGAATAGAAGAATATACATCCTTAATCATGTAAGTAAATACTCTATTACTTTCATTTCAGAGAAGAAAAAAATTCCAAAAGCATAATTATGCTTTTACTAATGACAAAAGTAGATCAGAATTACCAGATGATGATTCACCAAAGGGAAGTTTTCAATTTTAAAACAAATTACATGTATAATGTGTCCAAGAATCCATTTTACATTCATACAGTATTCATGTTATATGAACCATAAAGTATATTAATAATAAAGTGATCTTAAAAACCTATTGAAAGGAGACCAGTCTGTTAACTGATTACATTAAAAATGAAACCGGAGGAAAAAAACTAATGAGAAAACTGGTAAATAGGTTTAAAAAATTAGGTTGTTTTGGTGACTTGGTCAGGAGATAAATGCAAACTCAGAGTAGACAAATGAAAACTAGATTGTGATTAAGGAACACTGCCAGAGACTCTACTCTAAATAAGTCATGCCAAGGTTTAAATAAGAATACAGCTGATGGAGTTATTGAAACTGCTTTGCAATTTTAAAACATTAAAATACTGTATGTTGCAGTAAGAATGGATTCTCTACTTGGAAAGGCATTTAGAGAAATGGTATATCTCTGGAATCTATAGATTCTAGAGAAAAAGCATTATTTTATCTCTAAAACAAGAAAGCAAGGTGGTAGGAAAAGGAGCACTCACACACTTAAATGCTTTTACTATATGCCTTGTAATTAATTATACTTTAACAGCCTTCATAAATTTCTTGTATAAACAATGAGAAATGAAAATAAAAGCCTCTTCACCTTGATGAATGTTTATGACTAAGAAATTAGTGTATAAACTATTTCTGTCAAACTTCTCTTTCATTTAATGATTGCTTTAGAAATTTGTGACAGTGACAATTGTGAATTTAGTTTTATGAATATTTGAAAGCAAACATGAAAGGCAATTTCTTTGGGTTTTGAAATTCATATCTATGCCCAAACAACTTTGTTTTGTTTTCATTAATCAAGGACAGGTGCTCTCTTTTCTGATTGACCATTAGGAAAAAAAGGAAAAGCCTAGTGCCCTCTGTGCTACTTGGAAATGAGAACTTAATTGCACAGGTCGCTGTAATTGATGTCATCTAGGATGGGAGCTCCTAGGAGAATCAGTCTTCTCTCCTTCCTTGCTTTACACCATTTTCTCGCTCAAATTCTCAAGTGTATAACATGCACTACTACATAAAGTTCTATATCAGGAGCCTTTTAGCTTTTTAAGAGAAAAGATACTTTTTTATTTTTTTATTTTTTTTTATTTTCTTTATGATTTTGAAACTTTATTGATCATGCTAAATTTTTTAATCTTTATTTTATTGTTTAAAGTATTACAAATAGTAGTACATAAGTCTCCATTTTTTCCCCCAATGATCTTCCCCCAGCCTCCCCTACCCGCTGGCACATGCCTTCACCCCCTCAACTGCAGTGGTCAGAGATTAGCCTAAGGACTTGTAGACATGCATACAAGCATAAGCAATGGATGCAAGAAAAGATACTTTTAAAACTGATAGTGGGTCATTCAAGCCATCTGAAGGTGGTCATTATAAACCTGGACCTAGACTACTAAATGTCTTCTTTCCCCTATAAACACTATATAGCAGCAAATCAACTCCCTCCTGGTTCAATTGAATCCCAGTCCTTTCCCTTAGGCAGAAAACTATTCTAATGTGTGAAATAACTTTGTGGTAACTTGGCCTGAAAGTGGAACTGGGGGTGAAAAAAAGATATTTAATAAGAGTATTTTATTTAACCAAGTTGCTTTAAAATTTCTCACAGATAACTAAAATCATAAACTTCCTTCTCTCTACCATTTAGCTTCTCTTTCACACAGAAATAAAAACAATTGAACCCAAACAAAAACCACATACAACCAAAGTTTTATACCTTCAAAATATTGTGGTTTTCTGGTCAGGCAATTTAATTAGCTGCCACTTTTCTAGGAATACTGTTCTAGAAAAACAAAAGTTGAAAATACTCCCACATAGCCAGAAGCATTTTTTAAATATATTTTATTGACTTTTTACAGAAAGGAAAGGAGAGGGATAGAGAGCTAAAAACATCGATGAGAGTGAAACATCCATTAGCCTCCTCCTGCACGCCCCCTACTGAGGATATGCCCACAACCAAGATACATGCCCTTGACCAGAATCAAACCCGGGACCCTTCAGTCCGAAGGCCGATGTTCTATCTACTGAGCCAAACCGGTTTCAGCTAGAAGCATTTTTTAAAAATCAGGCAAACATATATCATCATGATATTCAGATAGTATTTTTTTAAATCCACCTATTTAATGGCTTAATAGAGTGTTCAGTTTTCTATATAACAACCCAATAACATTTATAAAAATTTAAAAATGCATGTTAATATCACATAGTAAGAAACTGAGTTAATTCTAAAGAATTTGGGTATAGAATTACTATGATCATTTTTATCTCCTTAGGGAATAAAAGGAACCAAACCTGAGGTGATGTCATACTAAATCAAGATAGTCTGTAACATCTGGAAGAGAAAGTTGGGGACTCATCTGGAAATAATGGGTTGGTTGTCCAAGTAGATATGGCAATGATCCAGGGAAGAAGTCAAATATACTGAATAAGATGATGCCAAAATTGACCAACAGTAAGAGAGAGAGAGAGAGAGAGAGAGAGAGAGAGAGAGAGAGAGAGAGGAGAGGGAGAGAAAAATCAGGAAGGAAGTACCAATTTTAGTTCTGTACATTTTGATTCTGAAATAGCTGAGGGAGAGCAAGGACAATAAAGATAGTAGACAGTTATACTTTTGAGTTTAGAGCTCACAGGGTAAAAGAGGTAAAATCAGTTGTGTCTGATCCATGATTACCAAGAAGACAAAAAAAACAGAGACACAAGCAAAACTAAATAGAAAGATAGAGCTTTAAGAGCCAAAAAAGGAGTCTGTAGAAATGCCACATAAAGACACAGATACATGCCCTAACTGGTTTGGCTCAGTGGATAGAGCATCAGCCTGCAGACTGAAAGGTCCCAGATTCTATTCTGGTCAAGGGCATGTGCCTTGGTTGTGGGCACATCCCCAGTAAGGAGCATGCAGGAGGCAGCTGATCGATGTGTCTCTTCCATCGATATTTCTAACTCTCTATCCCTCTCCCTTCCTCTCTGTAAAAAAAAAACAATAAAATATATTTTTAAAAAAAGACACAGATACAGAGCTAAAACATGGAAGCAGAAATCTCTTTGTCAGAAAGGCAGGAAGGCAGAGGGGAGCACAAGTGCCTAGAAAAGGCTTTGTCATTCCTTGCCTACCTTTATGTGCTGGTCAAGGCACTATGACATAACAAGAATTTAAAGAACCAATAACCAAAAGGAAAAACAATTAAGGAGATTCTACTTGGAGCATGCCTCACTTTAAAGAACTATTCTATTTAATAAAAGAGTGATATGCAAATTAACCATCACTCTGCAACAAAAATGGCAGCACCCATAGACACAAGATGGTGGCACCCAGTCCTCTCAGGCCAGCTGGAGACCCCCAGTCCCAGCGAGGGCTGCTGATGAGAGCCAGCAGCATGCTGCCCAGGCTGTAGGCCTGGGAGGTGGCTGTGCCCTCCCCCGTGATCTGCTACTAGCCTTGGCCATGCATCCCCAGCTCAATCTGCTCTCAGCCACAGCCCAGACCATGAGCCTGGTAGGCTCCTGGGCCCCATCTCCCCACGATCTGCTTCGAGCTCCAGCCCTGGCAGCCCTGCTGCCCGCCCCTTCCCCATGCAATCCATTTACAGCCGTACCCAGGGCCATAGCCATGTCAGCTAGGAGGCGCCTGCACCTCTCTGGGCACATTCAGCTTCCAGCCTCAGCCAGGGCTGTGGGCTGGAGAGGTAGACGCACCTCCCAGGCACAATATGCTCCGGGCTGTGGCCTGGCCTATAGGCCTGTCAGTTGGAAGGTGCCTGCACCCCTCTCAGCATGTTCAGCTTCCCGCCGCAGCCAAGGCTGTGGGCTTGGGAGGCAGGTGTGCCTCCCTGGTGTGACCTGCTCCCATCCATGGCCTGGGCCATAGGCCTGTCAGCTGGGAGGTGCACGTGCCCTGGCATATTTTACTCCCAGCCACAGCCAGGGCTGTGGACCTTGGAGGCCTCTGCACTATCCCCACTGCCCTAATCAGCTCCCAGCCGCAGTGGGGTGTAGGCCTGGGAAGCAGCTGTACCACCCAGAGGGATCCCCTCCCAGCAGCAGCCTGGGCCTGGGCCCCAATGGAGTGACCCCCCTCAAACACACCTATAGCATCAGAACTTTCCGTGCCCCCAGCCAAATGATAGGAGATGGGGGAGGGAGGTGGTATCTGGGTGATGTTGCCCAGCAAACCTCTCCCATTGGGTAGAAACTTCTGACCAGATCAGGAAGGTAAATAGATTTTGTTTTCAATCTTTAGAAACCACAATTGAAATATCTGAGGAATGGTTTCACATCAGAAGTAACTTACAGCTAATTTCTGAAGGCAAATGGGGATATTGCAGTAACATTACTGGAGAGTAACCCAAGGTCTGGAGGTTGGCCCTGCAAAGGCGGTGGTGGGTGCTCCCCACCCTGGTTCCTCAGTACCTTGGGCAGGGCTTGAACCCACCCAGGAAGACCTTTTCCCCTACAGTTTTCACCAAGGCAGGAGGTTTTGTAGACATGAATAAGAAGTGCCCACGCACAAGTGCTGAAGTTGCTGGGGTTGGCAGAAATGACAAACAAACCAGGAAAAGAGCAAAACCAGAAACACCACCAATCCCAACATAAATCTTTTTCTTCATATAACGGTGTGTTTCCCTCTTGGTCTTCTGGAAGCAAGACAGATTCAAGTACCAACGATTCTACCAATGGAAAAGTTAAGAGAAAGAGAGGACAGAAGAGAAAAGAAAGAAAGGACAAAAGATGAAAACATCAAGAAAAAGAAAGAAGGAAGAAAGGAAGAAACAACCACATGATATCACCTTTTGAAGGTCTCATGAAATTCCTATTTAAGCAGTTTACTTTATGACACTTTGAGTTTGGTTTTACATTTTTTCATTTGTCAATATGTTAAAGGAAAAAAAAAACAACGTAATAAAGAGGGAATATGCAGGGGAGGACATTTGGGGGTGACCGGGTTGTCAGGGGATGATCAAGCTGCAGGGGAACAGTTAGGCATCAATCAGTCTAGCAGGGGAGTGGTTAGGGGGTAATCAGGCTGGCAGGCAGAAGTGGTTAGGGGCAACCAGGCAGGCAAGCAAGCAGTTGGGAGCCAGCAGTCCCAGATTGTGAAAGGCATGTCCAACTGCCTGTTTAGGCCCTATCCCTGGGCCTAAATAGGCATTTGTACATCCCCCGAGGGGTCCCAGATTGGAGAGCATAAAGGTTGGGCTGAGGGATACCTCCCCACCCCAGTGCATGAAATTCATGCACTGGGTCTCTAGTCCTATCTAATAAAGAGAGAATATGGTAATTGGCCATCATGCCCTTGCAAAGATGGTGGCATCCACAGCAATAAGGAGGTAGTATGCTAATTGACTGCCACGGCCTCAAAGATGGAGGCACCCACAGTCACAAGATGGTGGTGCCATCCCCTCAGTCCTGCTGGGATGGCAGGCATGAGACATGGTCAGGCCTGCCTCCAAGCGGGTCTGGCCATTCCATGAGCTTGCCTCTGGAGTTTCCCCAGTCCCCTCAGCCCCCTAGCCACCCAGGGCTGGCTCAAGATATAGGTAAGCCTAGGATGTCAGCTGCCCTGCTGACACTCAAGGTATAGGCAACCCTCAGATGGTGGCTACCCAGCCACCCAGGGCCAGCCTGAGGCTCAGTGAACCAGAGATGCCTGAGACTTGCGCTGTTGGCAATGGCAGCAGCAGAGGTGTAATGGGGGCATTGCCTTCCCCTGATTTCTGGTTGCCTCCTGCCTCTGAGGGGTCACAGACTGTGAAAGGAGGCAGACCAGGCTGAGGTGAATTTTCATGCACCGGGCCTCTAGTCTATATTTATAAAAGGCTAATATGCTGAAAGGCTAATAAGTGTCCATCCAACTGGTACTATGATATGCACTGATCGCTGGGGGCAGATGCTCAACACAAGAGCTGCCATGACACTCACTGGCCATTTAGAGAGAAAAGCCACTGTGGACCTGGCACCAACAAAGCAACACTCAGCTTCTCCCAAGTGGGACACAGGCCCCACCACAACCCCAGAGTTACAATCCACCAAAGTGTAGATTATACTGCCAAGACCCCACGGTGCAAAATGCTGCCAATACTCCATGGCGCAAAATGCATCCCAGCCCAGCCCAGAAACAGTGGCTGTGGGCACCAGATAATAATGTCACATAGCAATGCCCAGATTCCTCTCCTTGGCAACTAGCCTCATTGGAGTTTCTTCAGCCCAGAAACATGACTTGCTTTATAGCAGGTGGAAACATTTTACACTTTAACCAACTGTCTGTGAAGCATTTTCCTATGCCTCATTTAATTTAATCTTCAAAGAAGTCCTGGAGTAGGTAGATAGTAGGTAGATAGGAGACTTGGTGGAATCCTATTTTCTTTTCATTAGCTGGAAAATGGAGATTTAGAAAGTTTAGAAACTTGATCTGACTGAAAAGAAGTGGACCTTGAAAATGACTTCATGTTTTCTCACTGCACAGAATATAGTCAAACTCTGCTGCATTTAAATATTTGCCCTTTGTTCTCCCTGTGTGATCTACAATAATAATCTGCTTTGTGTTGGTATTTATTGCTGTGTTTTTGACAATTACCTGAAAGAGAAGTTCACTGGACTGGAAAAAGTTTAGCTACATCGAAAAGTAGGTCTAATTAAGCAAGTTTATTCTATATTTATAAAAGGCTAACTTGACTCAGGAATGATACACATAAAGCTCTCAATGGTGCTAATTGCACACATGTGCTTTGATTTGTCATTGTTGATCGTGAATTTGATTGACACTTTTATTATAGAGAAAGGGCAAATGGCAATATTTCTTCTAATTAATTTTATTTCCATGTGCACAAATTTGTGCACAGGGCCACTATTACTTTATAAAACTCAAACTATTTGGAATACATATGAAGCCAAGTTACTTAATTTGATAAATGGTATACAGAGGATAATACATATATAAGAAAACTGAATTTTGATACAATTGAATCTGTTTATGTTTAGATTATGTCTAAAAATATGAGAAGGAAGAGATGCCAGCTTATGGAATGATATGCACCAAATGGTTAACTAACATTCATTTTTTTTTCTTTGAGATAGAATTAGAGACTATATAAACTTTCTTGAGGATCTTTCTTTTTTAAGAATGTATATTTATATTATGACTAAAGTAAATTTAATAAAAGAAAAATTTAGTTTATAATAATTATTAACTGCCACCCCAAAAAAACACACACTCACAAACATACAAACCATTCAATATTAAATGTATAGCCAAACATGCACATGTACACACATGCATGCACACACAGGCAAAATTTCAAGTTCCCATTCCAGAATTAACTAAAGAAAAAGTTGTCTGAAATTGAGAGATGATAGAAGTTACAGGGTAGTACATTTGTTACCTAGACAAACATTTTTCTTTATTGATACACTAGTAGCCCTGTGCATGAATTCGTGCACCAATAGTTCTCTGCCACCCTCTGTAGCTCTTTGCCTGCTGTCCTGCCCTCCTGTAGCTTACCACCTCCCTTCCCCAACCCCCTCCATAGCTTGCTGCCCTTCCCCCTTCTGTAGCTCTCCTCCATCTGCTTGTAGTTTGCTTTCCCACCGTTCTACAGATCTGTGATCTAATCATTATGCATTCTGTTGTTGCACACGGTGTAATGGATAATTAGTATATTCCTCTCTTATTATAAAGCATAACTGACATATAACATTATATTAGTTAAGTTTGCTAACTGAAAGTAGAACATAGAAAAGTGTTGGTGATAGTGGAGTGGAAAATATGGTGATAGTGACATTTTATCACTAATATTATTAAAATTTCTAGCTCCTACTGATAATAAACATCCAGCTGACCTTTAGTATGTTTGATTATTGGCTTTTAAATATGTTATAATATACTTCCTCATTGCTTGAATGTAGGACAAACTGTTCCTTCCACCCTAGTCCTTGGAAAACCAGGAACATGGAGGATGTTTAGAAAAGAGGAGAAATCCTAATAGGTGGACTCAAGGCCTTTATGACTTTTAGAGAGAAAAGCTTCAATTAATATAATTATTTTCCTGTTTATTTTATTTAAGTTTTTTAAAAATGATAAAATAATGAGTACTTATTGGAATAAGTGAAAATTTGGCACTATGCTAGAGCTTAGTTCCTATCTATCCCTGTCCAGCTAGCATACTGTGTTCCAGGCTTACGTTGTGCCCAGCATAACAGCTGCTGGGGCCACATGTTTGCTAAGGAGAAAGAATGTTGGACCAAACAGGGCCAGCTCATGTTACTGAGAGTGAAAATATGTGTGCATGACAGAGAGAGAGAGAGAGAGAGAGAGAAGGACCAGGCATTTCTTCAAACTAACTGATGAACTTCACAATTTACTTGGGCTGGCACAGGATCCTCCCCTAACCAATTAATTTCTTAATTTCCTAGATCTCCTGGGGTTTTGTGTTTCTTATTCAACCTAATCTTTCCCCAAGCTAGATAGATTTTCAGACTTCTATGGCTACCATCTTGGCTCCTATTGTGCAGGTGCCTACCTCCCTCTTTACAGCTCCATAACCACCCACAGTAATCTGGGGGAATGGACTGGTGGCTCCCTGTGGAGTGTGTGAAGCTGTAACTTCCTAGTAAAGCAAGCAGGCTGTGTCAAATTCAGCTCCCCAACCTATTAGGTTCAACAATGATTCCCTTTGCTTCCTTCCTTTATTAATATCTAATTATCTATGCTAATACTATCTCATTCTTTGAGACTGATACACTATGTAGTCAATTTGAATAAAATAACTTATATTTAAAAACTACAAATGCAGGTAAAAACTAGATTAATGATTTATGTTTACAATGGTCAAAAAACTATATTAAGTATTTGTGTTTAAAATGTTAAAAAACCAACTCAGTCTCTCAGCACTAAAATAGTGTTTTTGCCAAACATTATAAATCAAACGCTTGAAAAAGGAGGCTCAAGACAAAAATAAATAACCAAAGAAATTATAAAGTAGGCACAATTTCAAGTTCCCATTGACTTCTAAGTAGCTTGGTTGAGGAAAAGCAGATGAAGTAATTTACTTTGTTGAGCTTATTAACATCTGTATATAGCAATAAGTAGCTATCGTCCACATATGTCTAAATATTGGCAGGCTATTTTATCTTAAGTTTCATACTTGGAGAGAGAAAGAACTGTTTTATGCTCTTTTTGAATTTCATGAACACAAATGAATAATCAAAAATGATTTACACATATACATATTTTGAAAAATCAGAGAACAAATGTGTTTTATAAATTATACATGACTAAGAGCAACAAATTTCTTCACTACTTTCACTTTGTACTTCTATTACCCTAAACATGAAAATATCTTCAAAGAAGGTACTGATAAGCCCAAACAGGAAAAAATGTTTTTAGTCAGAATATACTATAAAGAGAAAGCAAAATATAATTTGCAATTTTTCATTCTTGCCTATATCAACAGAGAGTTTTAACACTTGAAAAACATATCTTTTGCATCTCTAGGCAGATAAACTAGAACTGCCTCAGGAAAAAAAAAATGTATTAAACACAGCCCCAAGACACATGTTGAACTCAGAATTGCACAGCATGTATCTAGTCTCAAAAGATTGTTATTTGCTTTTCAGTCAAACGTTTCCTGCCGCTAAAAAGAAGAAGAAGCTTTGTTTCAAGGAAAAGCTTTAACCTGAGAATTACTGCACTGCCATGGTTACTCAGTGAAATGCGTTGTATAATCTAGAAAGTAACAAGGAAATATTAGATTTGAAAATAAAGCGATCGTTCTGTTGGAAGTCATACACATGCCCTCTATGCTTGTTTACATCCCTGCTCCGTTTAACGCGTTGTCTCACTCTGAAGTTCCCAGGGAGCAGCAGTCTGTGTGCCCCAGTGATGTGTCATTTCTCTCATGTAACAATCTTTTACAAATAAAGCTTTCACGGTTCTATGACTCCCCTTAAAGCTGAGCCTCACCATGTGGCATTTCTTTTATTCTCCAAATATTTTTTCAGAAGATCATGACTTCACGAGAAAAGAGAAAGCAACAGTTATATAAAAATGCTAAAAAATAATAATTTCTCATGTTTAACTTCATCTTTTTCTTTAAAGCAGATCTTGTGACTATTTTGCATAGGAAAAAAAGAAGTATTATTCAGGATGAGTTATACAAATAAAACCCTATTTCATATAAAAATGATGACGTAGTTTGGAAATATTATCTATTTCCTTTACCCCCCAAGCACTAGGAATAATCTAAACAGAAAACTACATGCAGGAAGCATATATGATTCTGACTACTTGCAAACTCCACCTTAAAAAGGCTAGTAATTAATTACACGAAACTACTGATAAGCACATCTTTATTACATGTTCAATCCCAATAATTTCACTATAGTACCCAAGTGAACTCATAATAAAATCCAGTTATTAAATAATATTGATCAGGTCACATAAAATATGTAACATTGATACAAGTGCGCCAGTTAAGTTCTAATATAACAACAAAGGCAGCACTTTTCTGCTCTATCAAATTATTTTCAAGCTTTGAGAAATCATCTATCAAAATAAATATAATTTATAGAAAAAGATATATTTCTTTTACTTAAATCTTCAATTTCAATAAACATGCATTCCTGATAGTTTCTTTCTGTGAGCTAATAAAATTAATTTGAATTATTTTACACTCTGTATAAAATAACTACTTGGAAACCAGTAGTGACTTTAAAAGATTGTTATGCTGAGTTACCACTTTGAAATATTTTAGCAATAAAAACACTAATTCCCCAAGTATCCATGCCATACTCCCTGGCTTTCCTTTTCTACATTCTTAAAGACCTATGGCATGTCTCCCAGAGGAATGCATATGTTTTCAAAATACTGATAAGGAAAAAAAATTAGCAAGCTATTTCAATTAATTTTTCTATTCTTTCCATATTCATGTATGTGGGGAAACATGGGACTTGATTGAAAGTCTATAGGGATTCTCTGAAAGGTCAGGGACCTCTAGGGGGATCTTGCTGAAGGCAATAGTCCCTGCCTTGACTTTTCCAGACAAGTCCAAGCCCCTGATGTAATTGCTACCTATGTTTTGTCTTTAAACCAAACCTTGGAGAAGCATATGCTTTCTCAAGGATACTTACACTAGTGATTGTATCTAGAGGTTAATTTTAGTTCAAACTGTTGTTACAATAAAAGCCTAAGGAGGCAAGTGAATAAGGCTTTTTGGTGCCTCCTGCCAAGAAGCCCCTTAGCCTTTTCTTTCACAGAAACGTGTGTCAAAGTAATCCATTCATCCATCCCTCAGTGTCTGCTGGTCAGTCCTGGCACATGTACATATTTTGTTGGTTCCTATATTTTCATTATCCCCATGTTTTCTGTTATTTATTCTATTCGTTTTGTTGCCTTAATATAGTATTGATAATGAAGCTTCACAAATTTTAATGGTAACAGACTGGGACTAGTTCTGACCATGTGCAGGGAAGGAAGCAAAAGGAGGCATTTATCAACAGCCCTTACTGAGTGAACCCTGGAGAAATATTACAATTTCACAGACCTTTTCTCTTTCCTGAGATGTGGATATGTATTTAGGACATATGTTTATTAAATGTAGAAATTTTAAGAAAAGAGTCAATTTTGTGTATGTGAGTCCATTGTGGATTAGGAATTCTCAATGACTCAGAGAATTTTGGGGCTGAATCAAACCATGCTACTCACCTTTGAATGGTGGGCATTAAATAGCAAAGAGTGTGTTCACAAAGAGTAATGTTGCAAATGGGTGAAGTATTTTTGAAGGTATGTGTCATTTTCATATAAGGTATTAAAAGAATTTTAATTAAAAGTTCATGGCCTTTAATTTTATATTATGGCATTTAAGATTTTATAAATCTCCCCTAAAAAATTGGCTTTAGTATTTGAGAAGACTTTTTTGTTCTTGATTATATGAAATACTGCTGAACGTTGCTGTTAATTAAATTACAAAGACTTTTATAAATCACAAAACAAGTTTTCATGTATGAAACAAAAGAAAAATGTATAATCATAGGGTTTAGGAAAATGTCATTTAGAAATTCTCACAGTAAGATCTTGCATTGTTGTAGACACTGATGAAATGGCAGTAAACAAATCAGACAAAATATCTAGTTTTATGAAGTTTACACTATAATAGAATCCTTAAAAATAAACAAAACCCAAACGTACAGCTTATTGGAATATGATTAATGGCATGAAAAAATAAAATAGGA
>PVJN01032310.1:0-24267 GCA_004026805.1 Lasiurus borealis | reverse complement strand
CCTAGGGCCATTAAAGGGCTGGAGGAGCCAGAGGTCCTGGTCGGAGCTCTAGGAGTCATGTGATCAAACACACGCCCACCAGGGGGCCTGCAGCAGGGCCCTGCAGGGTTTTGAGCCTCTGTTTTCCTTTATCAAGTGGGGGTACAATAGGGGTTTAGCTCATGTCAGGCCCACCTTCTCTGGTCATGGAAGGCTGCCAGGAGGAAGGAGCTGAGACTCCCTTTGGGTGAAAAGAGGGCAAACTGGGCAAGAGAGAGAGTGGTGGCGGGGGCAGAGGGGATGGCAGGAGGCAAGTCATCAGGGTGCACAGGGCTGGCAGGCTTTGTACCTCCATCAGCCAGGGGTCAGTTGGAGGAGCTGCTCAATGGATGTAGTAGCCTCAGGCCTATTCTGAGAGGACTCTGCTAGTGACACACTTGTCCATATGGTCACACAAAGGCACTTTGAACACACACATCCACATACTCCTTACACCCAGGTTTGCTCACATAGTCTCACACACGCACACACACACACACACTGAGAGACATTCACAGGCATCATTACACCCAAGTATAGCTACACAAAAGCACACATTCACACACGCTCCTGTACACAACATCCACACAAAAGGGAACACCAACAGGAACACAACCGTCCTCACTCCTGCACACCCAGGACTTCTGCAGACACAGAGGCGCACACCAAGATGTGCTCAGACACATTCACCCATTCTTGCACACAAGCTCGCACACTTGAGTACTCACTGTCAAAGACACACACTCACTTTGCACACAGTCAGGTATACTTTGGTTGTTCAGACACACGCACACACAGTCTCCCGCACCTAGCCTCCCTCACCCAGCCCTGCAGGCATCCCCAGCTCTCCAGCCTATTAGGCTCCACTCTTTCTCCCCACCCACTTCCCACTATCCTCTGGGGCCTCTGGAACCTCCCTCTGGAGCTGGGGGAGGGGATGGGGCAGGGCTCGCCCTGCTGATGTGGCAACTCACTCACCTGCAGCCTGGCCTCACCCTCCACTGGGAAGGACTTAAAGGAGCAGGAATCCCAAGGGCTGACCTCACCAGGTCTTTGCTCTTGTTTCTCAGATGGGGAAAGTGAGGCTCTGGGAGGGGTTAGAGGGTGAATGGAACTTGAATCCACAGCTGCAGTGTCAGGAGCAGCGTGAGAGCGTGAGTGAGTGTGTGTATATGTGTGTGAGAGAGAGAGAGATGCTGTGAATGGGGAAGGCTGGGTTTCAGGCTCACCTCCTGACTGCCCTGGCTGGCTGCCTGTTGAACCTGCTCCCTTCAATGGTCCCAGTCTTACCAACAGGCACTCCCATCCTCTGGCAATCCTTGTCTCCATAGCCAGCACCATAAGGCCTGAGCACGCGCGCGCGCGCGCACACACACACACACACACACACACACACACTCATGACCAGCTTCTGCAACCTGTCAAATCTGTCTCCCCAGTTTTCTCGGGCCTGGGTGGGAGGCAGCCTGTGCAGTGGGCAGTCCAGCTCTGCCACTTCCCCGCTCTGTGACTGAGGGCGAGTCACTGCTTTTCCGAACAAACCTCAGTTGCCTCACCTATACATGGGGTGATGATCACAATTACCTCCAAAGTTTGGATTGGTGAGCGAAGGAAACAACACAGGGGGGCAGAGTGCTACAGGGCCATTGCCAGGGACTCAGACGGGCCTGGTGAGTGAAGCGAAGACTGCGGAAGAGTTGCCAGGACATACTGAGCTGGGCCCGGCCATACCCTCCTGAGGGGCCCGCAGGGGCAGCCTCTGGCAGTGTGGGTTGCTGTTAGGCCTGCTGCTGCTTCCAAAGCCCTAATCTCTCACTGTGATGGGAGGGGCCTAGCTGGGGGCAGGTGGCAGGGGAGAGGGGTCAGGAAGGCACAGCCATGCCTGTGAGAATGACCAGTCTAATGGGGAGATCCAGCCCTCCTCTGACCCCCGAGTACCCAGCTTAACCAGACCACTCTGTCCTCAGGGCCCCAAGACTAGCTAGTGGGGGAGTTGTGGCTCTCTCTGCCCCAAGGGCTCCATGTCTGATGGGAGACAGCCTAACCCGAGAGCCCTAAGCTGGTGGGGAAGAGCCTTCCTGACCCAGCCAGGGGAGACATAGCACTTCCCCTGGGATTCCCAGTCTGCGGGACGGTTCACCCTCTTCTTGGCCCACCAGGCTGCTAGAGGGGCCACAGCGCTTGTTCTCAGTAACCCCAAGTCACAGAAGAAAAGAGTGAATATAAACTGCACCTCGGACACACAGGTGCCCAGACAGAGAGACAGACACGAGCACAGAGGAATTTGGCTTGTGTGTGTGTGCCTCTTGCACATGAGTGTTTATGACTCGGTACGAGCATGTGACTGTGTGTGACTGTGCCTGTTCCTGTGACTGTGCCTGGGCCTCCGAGCCGAGGGCTGTTGCAAGCGCTCAGTGAATAAACGCAGCTGGGTTGAATCACTCATTCATCGGACATGTGTTCACGCTGTTCCAGTCACTGAGCCCTGCAATACCACGGATCCCGCAATAGGTGTGGTTCCTGCTCCCGGGGACATCACAACGTAATGGAGGTAGAGGAAGCACAACGCAGGATGAAGTCTGCAGGAACCCGGGGGCGGAGGTTTCCTGGAAGCGGTGATATTTACGCTGCACCCAAAGTAACAGGCTGTGGAGCCGAGGGGAGGGTGTTCCAGGTAGAGGGAACAGCATGTGCAAAGGCTGTGACCTGGGGAGAGAGTCCAGGAAAGGTTTGCGAGGGGGAGCTGAGTGGATGGAGTATTGGAAGAGGTAGGTGGGAAGAAGAGGGGGCATAGCTTCAGCTTTTGTTTTTTTCTTTGTGTGTGAAAATGTGTAGTGTAAGTGTGTGTGTGAGTGTGTGTGGTGTGTGTGAAAATGTGTGTGCATGTGAGTGTGCATGTGTGTGAATGTGTGTGAGTGTGTGAATGTGTGTGAAAGTGTGTGGGTGTATGTGTGAGTGTGCGTGGGAAAATGTGTCTGGATGTGAGTGTGTGTGTGCATGTGTGTGTGTGTGTAAATGTGTGTATGTGAGTGTATGTATGTGTGTGTGAGTGTCTGTGTCTGTGTCTGTGTGTAGTGGAAACAGCCAGAGTTTGCTCGCCTGAACCTGTACCTGGGGAAGGAAGGAGAGTGTCCAGAGGAGCCAGAGGGTCTGAAGGTGAAAAAGCAAGTCCAGAGAGTGATGCTGCTGGGTGTGAGGCTTCGGCTGAGCGCGGACTGGCCTCTGGCTGAGCTGGGAGAGAGACCTAGGAAGCTGGGCGAGCCTGGGAAAAGGCCTCAGAAGATGCCCAGCTTTAGAGGGAACTGAATAATAGCTCCCTCATGGGGTAGAGGGGAGAATTACATCACATGCCTTTTCCCAAGTTGCCCTCCCCAGAGCCCTCCGGGAGTTCTTTCTTCCTCTGCAGCGCTGTGCTACTGTTTCCCGTGTTCAAGCCCAGGAGGCAGATTCAGAAGGCCCGAGGCTGCGGAGCAGAGCGTGAGAATGAGCGATCTGGACTGGAACCCGGGCTGAGACTAAGCCTGGCTCCTTCCCTCGCGTCTCACGGCCTCCCAGCACGCGAATGCGCCTTTTAAATTGGTTACCGGTGGATCGGATGCTGTTACTATTATTGTTGTTTATTATTAGTTACCAAGGTGATCCGAAAACATCCTGATTCAGCTCGGGCTCCGACCTCCCTGCTTCCCGTGCTTAAAGCTCCAGGCCCAGGCGGCCCCGCGTGGCCGCGGTGGGAACAACAATCCCCCGGGCGCGGCGTCGGCGCGGTGGCGCCCCTGGAGGCAGCGCTCGGCACTGCCACGGGAGCCGGATCGCAGAGCGCGGTGTGCTCTCTCTGCAGGCCAGGTCAGCGCCAGTATAGGTGCCCAGACAAGGTCCCAGCTGGCGGGGAAGAAAACAGGAAATAAAGAGGGTAACACGTATCAAGCGACTTTTATAGACTGAACAGAAGCTGGGCCTTCCCTCCACGTTTTCTCATCTAACACCCACTCCACCTCATTTCCTAGAAATGGAAGCTGAGGTTTACAGAGCTTAAGTAACTGACCCAGAATTGCAGATCTGGATTTGAACCCAACTCTGCCGTACCCAGAACTCTTCCCACTAAGTCCAACGAGGAAACGGCCCCTGGACCCTCTTCCTAGACTGTAAGCCTCTGGAGGTCAGGCATAATAATGGTGATGATAAAAAGCTACCCTGACCGGTTTGGCTCAGAGGATAGAGCGTCGGCCTGCAGACTGAAGGGTCCCAGGTTCAGTTCCGGTCAAGGGATGTACCTTGGTTGCAGGCACATCCCCAGTGGAGGGTGTGCAGGAGGCAGATGATTGATGTGTCTCTTTCATGAATGTTTCTAATTTTCTGTCCCTTTCCCTTCCTCTCTGTAAAAAATCAATAAAATACATTTTTTAAATGTTTAAAAAATAATAATTCAGTCACTGGTGGAGACAGTGTACCGAATTTGAACGTCACTATTTCCTGCATGTGTGTCTTTGGTCAACTAAGTTACCTCACCTCTCTGAATCTCAATTTTACCATCCGTCAGTGAGCTTTGAAAAAAAAATGTTTTGCCAAAACCAGCTTGCCTCAATGGATAGAGCACCAGCCTGTGGACTGAAAGGTCCCAGGTTCGATTCCAGTCAAGAGCATGTACCTTGGTTGCGGGCACATCCCCAGTGGGAGGTGTGCAGGAGGCAGCTGATCGATGTTTCTCTCTCATCAATGTTTCTAATTCTCTATCCTTCTCCCTTCCTCTCTGTAAAAAATCAATAAAATATATATTTTTAAAAAATGTTTTGTTTTCCCAGTTGAAGCATCAATCAGTTGCCTTCCTGCACAGGTGTCCCTACTGGAGGTCAAATATGCAACCTGGGGATGTGCCCTGACTGGGAATCAAACCTGCCACTTTCTGGTGCATGGGACGTCACTCCAACCAACGGAGCCACAACAGCCACGGCAGTGAGTGAGCTTTCTCCAAGTCTAATGACAGAGAGAGAGGTACCGATGTTCTGAGGATTCAGTGGAATCGTGCAGACACAGGGCTTAGCTTAGCGCCTGGCATATAGAAGTTCTCAAGAAAACAGCCAATATGATTTACTCACTCAGAAACTACTTATTGAAAACCTAGGATCTAGGGATACAGCAGGAAGAAGTACAGATACTGTTCTTGCTTTGATGATTTCCTAGTTTCTGTGTTCCTAGGATCTAGCGCATTGCTGGCTTAATAAAGGTTGAAATGAACATATAAAGAAGCAAATGAAGGAATAAATAGACAGATGTACTGCAGTAAGAGGGAGAAAAGGGGGTTTTAAGAAATAATAGCTAGAACAAAAATACAAAAAAAAATTGAGAAAAACTAAAAAGACACACACAAATAATAGCTAATATTTTGGGGGCACTCCCAATGTATCAGTCCTCGACTAAATGCTTTTTGGATTCTCAGTTCATGCTCACAGCAGACCCATAAGGGTGAATGAAGTGTTACCTGATTTTACAGAGAAAAACACCATCTCTGAGAGGGAGAGTGACTTTGCTAAGGTCACCAAGTAAGTGCAACGCGGGCTTTAGGCTTGGGCCTGCTGCCTCCAAAGCTTGGATTTGAACCCGTGCTCCCTTGAAGCAGTGGACTGGTGGGTCCTGCTGGGGCATCTTCCCCTGCCAGCCTCCTCCCACCGCTGCATGGTTGGCTAGAGCTCTTGGCACACAGAAACTCAGCAGAATGGCCTCCACCTACCTGCACAGTAATTATAAGGGATGTTCTACTCTCAGCTTTCTTTCCACACTGCCACTTGCTCTCCTGTTGAGCCTCACATTTGACTGTTTCACAAACACTCCTGTGAAGAGAGTGTTAATTGCCTGTTTCACAGGCTGGGAACTGAGGTTCAGGAAGGCGGGGTTCGAAGGGTCACATGGTGCAGGCTCTGGGTATGGCGGAAACTGCTGCCCTCTGGTGCCTCCCTGCTTCCAAGCTCACCCTCTGCCAGCCACCGCCCCACCATCCCTCCCCACTCTCATAGCCCCCTCCCTGACCTGTTCCCGCCAGGGTCACGATAGGCCTAAACCTGAGTAAGTGAGCTAAGTGGGACCTCTTGGGACCCTGCCTGGAGGGGTAGCAGGGAGTCAGTATTCACTCAGGATGGGATTTTGATCTGTTCACAACTTTCCTGATTCTGGTTCGTTTTGGTGGTGATTTATTTATTTATTTTAAATATATTTTATTGATTTTTTACAGAGAGGAAGGGAGAGGGATAGAAAGTCAGAAACATCGATGAGAGAGAGATCGATCAGCCACCTCCTGCACACCCCCTACTGGAGTTGTGCCCGCAAGCAAGGTACATGCCCCCAACCAGAATCGAACCTGGGACCTTTCAGTCCACAGGCCGACGCTCTATCCACTGAGCCAAACCGGTCTCGGCTGATGGTGATTTAGAAAGAGGGTCTCCCCTTGCCGGTTTGGCTCAGTGGATAGAGTTGGCCTGTGGGCTGAGGGGTCCCAAGTTCAATTCTGGTCAAGGGCATGTACCTTGGTTGCGGGCACATCCCAGTAGGTGGTGTGCAGGAGGCAGCTGATTAGTGTCTCTCTCTCATCAGTGTTTCTAGCTCTCTATCCCTCTCTCTTCCTCTCTGTAAAAAATCAATAAAATATATTTAAAAAAAAAATAGAAAGAGGGTCTCCCCTAAAGTCTATGCCAAGGGCTCATTTTTTCTTAGGGGTAGTTCTTACCTCAGGGGTCTCGGCAGGAAGCAGGGGAACACTCAAAGTATTTGCCAGAAGAGGGTTTAATGAAGGGACAATTCACAGAGATATGGGCAGGAATGGCCAAGCACCCTGTGGGTCACAACCGTGGAAGGGAGTCACTCCCCACAGACCCAAAGGAACAAAGGGAGGAGCCTTGTCAATGAACCTGGAGAGAGATGTATCCATGGGTGCAGGCCAACCAACAGGAACTGCGGGGTGGAGGTGCCAAAATCACAGGGGAAGGAGGTAGCATAAATATCCCGATCTCACCTCTTCCCTCCCTCTGATCTCCTGCCAGGGTCTCCTATGGCCAAAGTCCGCCTGAAACCACAAGGCCAGGGGGCCCAGGTGAGACAGTCAGCAGGAGTCAGCCCCAGGACAGACAGCAGGCTGAGAAGCTTGGAGAACGGGCAGTAGCTAGCCCAGGGCTCTGCTCTTCCTGGATGGACCATGCTTTGCGGAGGGGCTGAGAGACAGTGGCTCTGCTTCTCTTCAAAGCATCTGTGCCCTTTGCAGAGCTCCCATTCTCATCTTTTCAGGCCCAGGTTGGTCCCCGAGGCTGTGCCATCCCTGGTTCTCAGAGCCTCTTGCATCGCTCAGCTCAGTGATTTGGCATTATTCTCTGCATGGGTTCACTTCCCCAGGAGACGGTTCTAGCATCCTCCATCCTGTGAGCTCTTTGCAGGCTGGACCAAATAAAGCTATTTGCTCTGACACAGGGCCTAGCACAGGCCAAGTGCCAATGTCTGCCAAGTAAACCCTATAGCCTCCCCACCTCACCCTGCCTTGGTGTGTATACACAATCTGGGCACATGCATATGTCTGTTTCCCTGAGTACAATGGGGCTTCTTGTTGGTGAGTGGCCCGGGCCTGGCACATAGCAAGCATCAAATGTTGCCTGAATTGGCCGAGGTAGGGCCATCCTGCTTTCCTTCACCTTTTTTATTTGTTTGTTTGTGTGTTTGTTTAGATCCTACTATATGCCAAAGCCCTGTGCTAGGCCCTGGGGACACAGCAGTAAATAAGACACACAAAGTCCGGGGCTTCCATTCTAGCTGTGTGTGTGTGTGTGTGTGTGTGTGTGTGTGTGTGTGTGATGGTGGTGGTGAAGCAGAGAGGGAATTGAAAAGAAGCAATCATACTGCAGGTTGTAGTAAGTGCTGCACAGGAAATGAACAAGGTGATGATCCCTGTAAGTGGGTGGACCTTCATGTGGGGGGAGGGCACATGCCAGGAAGGGCCTTTCGGAGGAGATGACCTGTAAGCTGACCTGAAGAAGAGTAGGCACTGGGATGGGAAGAGCTGGAAAGGGTGTTCTAGGCAGAGGGAACAGCAAGAACAGAGGCTGGAGGTGGAGGAGTTCCTGGGAGCCTGGGCGAGGCAGGGTTTCAGCCTAAAGGAGGGCCGGAGCGGGGAGGTTAGGAGGCGCTAAGGAGTTCAGTCCTGGGGACTGCTCAGGGCCAGCTCCCGGGCTAGGGGTTTGGAGGGGAAGGGATGACCTTTTTAATGCCACCCTGGCTGCCTGTTGCCTAGCGCCCACAGCAAACAGTGCTGCTGGCAGGCCTTCCCCTCACTCCCAGGGCTCCCCTCTGACTGGCAGCAGCTGTCAAATGACCAGCAGCTGAGGCTTTGCCAACCTCCTCCCCTGGCATATTTCAGGGGTAAGTCAGAAAATGACCAGCTGCCTCCAAAACCCGACTTTTCTTGTGCATCATACCTTACAAGGGTGTATTTGGCTGCCCCGGGTGTTAATCTCCCACCCCCTTGCATTAGACAGAGAGATAAAAATACACAGTCGCAGGCAGCACACTCAGAGATGTGAATTAATGAACATAGACCCGGACCTCCCTCCCCACACACAGAAGATACTCCTCACACCCACCCACACTCACCGGCCAGGCACTCAGGCACTCAGTCCCACACAGGACTACATGCCTGCCCCACAGTCCCCACAGCTGGCTGCCCACTAAAAACCCCGCCACACAGAGTCACTTCCCCAGGACTTATACAATCCCACACAGACACGCACCCCACAGTCTTCACAATGACTCCTGGGCACACAATCCCAGAATCTCCTGCTCTGCACACCACACACCCAGCCAGGCGGGGTTCATACAGCCAGCAGCGGGGCACCTGGACACAACAAACCATTCACACACGTCCCGCACCTTCACGCCACGACCCCAGCTCCACACCCCACTCAGGCCTCGCTGATGAAACACATGCCGGGAACCAGCCTGTGACGGCGCTCAGCATTCTTCTGCGATTAAGTCAAAGGCCTCTCCACACGGAGGGGCTGAGTGGGAAAAGGGCATCGGAATGCCGAGGCCCAGGGCTGGGGAGGGACGGCAGCTTCTCTCTTGGGGAAGTTTGACCCTGGCACTGGCGGGCTAAGGCCTTGGGGTAGGGGACCTGCCTTGGAATGGACAGAAGCAGGGCTGGGGGTAGGGGTTGGGAAGCAGGGCTGGGGGTGGTGGGGATGGTATGTGACAGGTGGAGCAAGCCCAGAGAGACCCCGGGAAACCTCGCAGCCCGGGGGAGGCGGGTCTGACAGCTGTGCTCAATACGAACCTCAGCCTTATAGACTGACACCCCTCCTCCTACACCAGCGGTTCTCAACCTGTGGGTCGCGACCCCTTTGGGGGTCCAACAACCCTTTCACAGGGGTCGCCTAAGACCATCGGAAAATGCAGATATTTACATCATGATGCATCACAGTAGCAACATTTCATGGTTGGGGGTCACCACCCCATGAGGAACTGCATGCAAGGGTATCGGCCTTAGGAAGGTGGAGAACCCCTGTCCTACACAGCCCGTCCCCCACCCCAGCCACAGGGCCGGGCTCCCCTTTGCCCCACACTGCTGCGCTGGGGCTCGTCAGCCTTCCTCCTCCTCCGGCTCTTCAGGACAGCAAGGTGCCCAGCTGGGGTGACATTCCCCAAGGAGCGGGGGTGCTGGGTCCCTCTTAGTCCTCCTCCCCAAGCCCCCCAAACCCTGCCCGTCTCCCCCACCGGCCAGACCGGCCAGGAAAGGGCTCTCTGGACCTCCGAGCCGCCGCGGGGAGGGACCCCGGCAGGGAAGGGTGGGGAGAGAAGGCTCCGGGAGGTCTCCAGGCGGGCTGGGTTTGTGCGCCCCGATAACCACCTCCCGCCTCCCCCAGTCTCCCCACGCCCGGACCCCGCAGCCGGCTCCCACCCCCCGGAGGCGCGGCCGCTCCCCGCCCCCCGCCCCCCGCGGGCAGCGGCGGGGCCAAGTGGGCGCGCCCTCGGGCGGATCCGGTGTGGCTGCAGCTGTCAGTGCGGCGGGCGCGGGGCCGCCTATTAATAACGCGCCGCCGCCGCCGGGCCGCGCAGCCATGGCCAGCTCCGAGCCGCGGCGCAGCGGGGGCGCCGCCCGGGCCGCCAGGTAGGACCGCCGGGCCCCGGGGCCGGCCCGCGGGGAGGGGAGGCAGGACCGGTCCCCCCCACCTCCCCGCACCTTCCCGCTGCGCGGCGGGGGAAGGGGACCGCGGGGCGCGGCGCGGCGGGGCGCGGGGCGGAGCCACCAGCGGAGGGAGATGGGGGTGGAAAGGGGGGTAGGAGGGGTCCCCCCCAGCTCTGGGTCCGGGCACCCCGGTTCGCCAGTGGCTTTTTATAACGCCCCCTCCCCTCCCTCGGGCCAGGTGAGAATTAACCCCCTTTCAACCGCCGCGTGCCGTTGGCCCACAGTGGCCAGAGGAGTTGCTTGTTTCTGTCCATCCGCACCCCGAAATACAACGGGGTGGAGGGAGGCCGCCGAGAGACCCCCGGGAGCGGGTGTTTGGCTGCCCCGGGTGTTCATCTCGCACCCGCTCTGACTCTTGGTGCAAGGTTGGGCCGCTGCCAGCCTGGAGTTAAGTGTGTTCAGGCAGCTTGTCCCCAGCTGTCTGGGGCCCGGGAAAGGGGGTGCAGGGTCTGCTCTCGCAGGCCAGGCCCTGGAGTGGAGGCCCTCCTGCATCCATCCACCCCGTCGGTCAGCTGGTTAGAGGGCAGGGACCTGGGGCTGTTTCGACCCCCGGGTCGGACTGTAGTCCTGAACTTCCCAATGGACCAAGAGGTGGGGGTGCAAATCCACACACCCGACACCCCTCACTGCGGCGCACAGCACAGAGCTGAGCAGTCTTCCGCAGACCCTCACCAGCACTGCCACCCTCACGTACAGGGACACAGAGCCAGACACACACCGAGCCAGGCCTGCACAGTGTCTCCGGCACTTACAGCCGCAGCCCTGAGGGACAGGGCTGGGTGCTGTGGAGTCCGCGGGGGACAGGGACACAGGGGCAGAGGCAGGCTGTTTGCGGCCAAGGAAGCCTGAGCTCAGCGGCCCCGGATGAACTGGCTCCTTTGCCCCTGGGCTTCCCATAATCTACCCCCCTGCCCCCCCTCCTTACAGAGAGGCAGCTGTGTGAGGGCAGCCTCTAGCCTCGGCCTGGCACGCTGCGTGGGTAACTAAGACAACATGGTGTATGGTGACAGCGGCTCCTGGAAGTCAGGAGGCCTGGGTTCTACTTCCAGATTTGCTACTCGACCTTGGGCACATTTCCGCTTTGGACCTCAGTCCGTTTCTGCCTGCCTGCCTGCCTGCCTGCCTTCCACAGAGCCCCACCCTGGGATACAGGGAGAATGAGAGCTTACTGGTCCTTAGAAAATGGAGTATCACAGGAGGCAGACACACGCCCTTCTGACAGCACAGAGCACTAAGTGCAAAGATGAGCTGCATACCAAGTGCCTTGGGAATGCAAGGCACTTTGGGGTGGTCTGGGAAACTCTTCACGGAGATGGCCTCTGGCAGGGCTTGAATCGTGAGTAGACCTTTGCTGGGCAGATACATACAAATACCTTTTGAATGCTATGGGCCAAGCTCTCAAGTACCTGCCCTCAGTGTTTCCCCTCTTTTATTATTTATTTATTTAATATATTTTATTGATTTTCTACAGAGAGGAAGGGAGAGGGTCAGAGAGTTAGAAACATCGATGAGAGAGAAACATCGATCAGCTACCTCCTGCACACTCCCCACTGGGGATGTGCCCGAAACCCCGGTACATGCCCTTGACAGGAATCAAACCTGGGACCCTTCAGTCCACAGGCTGACGCTCTGTCCACCAAACCAGTCTTGGTGTTTCCCCTCTTTTAGACCTCATGCCTATTCTAAGAGCTGAGTGGTCAAGAGGAGGTCTGAATAAAACACAAAAATAAATAAAAAAACAAAAACAGCTCTGGCTCTGGAGTGGAACCTTGAGTGAATTCTTTACTCTGTTTATGCGCTGGTTTCCTCGTCTATAAAAGGGAGGTAATAGATGAGCATCGGATCAATGAGTATTCCTGTAAAATGCGGAGAATACTGCCATGAACACGGTTATGTCATTCCAGGGTGGAGGACTCTGCAGGAGGGTGATCTCGGGGCTGCCTGCTAGCTGCTGAGGATCAGGGTGGGTTCTGGCTGGCTGAGCAGGTGCCTCCTTCCTGGGCACTGGGAACTCTACCTTTCCAGAATGGTTTTCTAGTCAGGTGGTATACAAAGAGCAGTGTTTTCTCAGCTGGATTCTTTAGCCAGGGTGGGCTACGGCTAGAAGGTATAAAAAGTTAATGCATGTTCCAGATTGCCAAGCATTGGGTGGGCTCCTGGGGAGTGGGATGAGGCTGAAAAGGCATGTTGGAGCTACATCTTTAAGGTCCTTGAATCTCTGCTAAGCAGTTGGTTATCGATGGGTGAAGTAGGGCGGCATGGTTTGCTTTATGTTACAGCAAGGTGTGGCGTTGTAGAGCATAGACTAGGATGAGAAGGCCTGTGGGAAGCTGGCACAGATTTGCAGGTGAGAGATGATGACTTGGACGAGGGCCCTGGCAGTGGATGGAGAGGGGGAGGGGGACTGCAGACTCTCGGAGGTAGAAGGGTTGGTTCTCAGTAAGTTGGATGTACAGTGGTACCTCGAGATACGAGTTTAATTTGTTCTGTAACCTTGAGGCGTGGAAAACTATGAGAAGCTCGAGTCTCGGTAAACTGGTGGGTCGTGTGCAGCCGGCCGATCCGCTTGATTACTCCTATCTCAAATGTTGCTCGTATTTCAAAGCAAAAATCGCTCGCTCGATGGCTCGTATCTCAAAAATCTCGTATGTTAAGGCACTCGTATCTCGAGGTACCACTGTATAGGGGAGGGAAGAGGTGTTTAAAGATTTCTTGACTCATCAAGCTGATGGTATGTTTCACTGAGATGGAGAATACAGGTGCAGCAAGCTCAAGGGGAAGAATAATTTAGGGCGGTTGAGTTTGAGGTGCAAAGTAACATCCAGTAAAGACATCTAAGAAGCACTTCCTCTCTGATAAAGTGGTGTGATTGGATTAGGTCAGTGGTCCGCAAACTGCGGCTCATGAGCTACATGTAGCTCCTGAGCTGCGGTTTGCCGCTCTGTTGACTAATGAGTTTGCCGACCACTGGGATAGGGGCTTAATCACAAGGAACAACAACAGCCTGTAATTATTGGAATCCAGAGTCTAGGTCAGTGGTCGGCAAACTCATTAGTCAACAGAGCGGCAAACCGCGGGTCATGAGCCGCCATTTGCCAACCACTGGACTAGGTGACTGTCGAGGTTGTCTTGGAGGCTGGGTGTTGGGTTGAAGGAGGCCAGTGATGTTTGGGGCCTGATGAAACCAAATTTTTTTTCTTTTCTTTTTTTTAAAATATATTTTATTGATTTTTCACAGAGAGGAAGGGAGAGAGACAGAAAGTCAGAAACATCGATGAGAGAGAGACATCGATCAGCTGCCTCCTCCACGCCCCACTGTGGAGATGTGCCCGCAAGCAAGGCACATGCTCCCAACCGGAATCGAACCCAGGACCCCTCAGTCCGCAAGCCAATGCTCTATCCACTGAGCCAAACCAGTCTCAGCGAAACCAAATTTTTATAGTTTCCAGGGAGCCAACATGAAAAAACAAAGAGAATCCAGGGACTCCTGGGTGTTAGAGAGGACAGAGTACGGGATAATTTAGAGTAAAAATAATATTTATTTGGAACTTGGAATTAAGATATAGAGCTTAAAACCCGGACACAAGTAGGCCTTTTCAAAACAGAGCAGTAAAAATCTTTGATATGTGGAACTTTTACTTATACTTTATGTCTGAAAAAAGGTTTCTCGAAAGCTATAGTCAAATTTAGTTTGTTTTGTAAATGGTATACATTAAATATAAGTTTCTTTGAGTAAAGTACTTAATCATTTTTAAAAAATATATTGTATTGATTTTTTACAGAAGGGAGGGCAGAGGGATAGAGAGTTAGAAACATCAATGAGTGAGAAACATCAATCAGCTGCCTCCTGCACACCCCCTACTGAGGATGTGCCTGCAACCAAGGTACATGCCCTTGACCTGAATCGAACCTGGGATCCTTGAGTCCGCAGGCCGACGCACTATCCACTGAGCCAAACCAGTTAGGGCAGTACTTAATCATTTTTAACCTCAGTTTCCTGATCTGTGAAATGGGGATAAATGTAACTAACTACCTCATAGAATTATCATGAGGATTAAACGAGTTGACATACATAAAGCATTTAACACAAGGCCTGGCACACATAAGACCTCTATAATAATTATTATTTCCATGGTATTTTATATTTTCAAAGAATTGCTTAGAGACCCAAGGTAGGTAAGATGCATTTGAAAGAGGAAAGACAAAACCACTTGAGCATTCCTTGGCCGGAACTGATCGAGCCAGCAGGCAATGAGCTGCTGGGTTATCGGGCTCATTTGTTAGAATCACAGACTCTAGCAGTCTTTACAGGCTAGACGGATGATTGACATCTTACAGAAACAAGAGACGTGGTTTCCCTGGCTGTGAAAAAGTCATTTGTCAAGAACACGATGGCCAGCCCTCTATGCTAAGGGAATCTTGACTGCATCAGTAGTGTCCAGAGATTGACAGCTTAGATCACACCTGGGTATTGCTCCAAAACCCAACCCCAAAGGACAGTGGCAATTTGGAGCCTGGTCAGAAAGAAGTGACCCAGATGAAGAAGGCAAAAACTTGGCATGCATGGAACTGAAAGACAAGTTAGTTCTTGTCAAGTGTTTGGAGAACTTATATGGGAAAGGAGTTAGACTTCTCTGATTCTAGGAGGAAGAATCAAGTCCAGGTAAAAAACGTTTTACCTCACCATTAGAACTTCACGGTAGCGAAACAAACAGTGGTGGTTCAGGTGTTAGTTTCCTGTCCTTAAAGGTACGTAGCAGACTAGACATTGACATCATCTGGGTATGTTGTCAGGGGATCTAAGCACTGGGCTGAGTGGGGATAAGTCAGTGGGGGGAAGGGAGCAGACAAGTGCTGAGATGTGATAACAGGATATAATTAAGGTCTATGGCCTAATGGCTCCAGCCACAAATCATCCTGGGACTGTGGCTGCCCTCTCACTTTAAGTCATTTCTTTTGCAGGGAAACAAGAGCACAGGCCACTGCTTTTCAGGAGGAGGGACACTCTGAATCCCTGGATGATACCTTGCCTTTGGAGGGGATCTTGAACTTAGAGGACATTCTCTACCTGGGGGACACAGGTGACTTTGATGACACGCTGTATCTGGAAGAGACCGAGAAGCCTGAGGAGACGCTGTATATTAAGGATAACAGGCAGCCAGATGAGGTGTGTGTGGAGGAAGCTGTGAAGCCGGAGGACACAGTGTGTGTGGAGGAGCCTGTGAAATCGGAGGACACACTGTGTGTGGAGGAGGCTGTGAAATCGGAGGACACACTGTGTGTAGAGGAGCCTGAGAAATCGGAGGAGCCTGTGAAATCGGAGGACACACTGTGTGTGGAGGAGGCTGTGAAATCGGAGGACACACTATGTGTGGAGGAGGCTGTGAAATCGGAGGACACACTGTGTGTGGAGGAGCCTGTGAAATCGGAGGAGGCTGTGAAATCAGAGGACACACTATGTGTGGAGGAGGCTGTGAAATCGGAGGAGGCTGTAAAATCGGAGGACACACTGTGTGTGGAGGAGGCTGTGAAATCGGAGGACACACTGTGTGTAGAGGAGCCTGTGAAATTGGAGGACACAGTGTGTGTGGAGAAGCCTGAGGAATCGGAGGAGCCTGTGAAATCAGAGGACTCACTGTGTGTGGAGGAGGCTGTGAAATCAGAGGACACACTGTGTGTGGAGGAAGCTGTGCAGCCGGAGGAGACAAGCCCAGAGCAGGCGGCTCATGGGGGAGAGACGGTCACAAACGAAGAGAAGCCGAAGCCTGAGAGCCGCGGAGCCGGGCCTAGTCCCAGCACGGAGAGCCTGAGCATAGAGGACCTGGAGTTGCTCGAGGGGCGTTTCCAGGAGTGTGTGCAAGCCGTGTCCCAGCTGGAAGAGGAGAGGGATCAACTCATCCACGAGCTTGTGCTGCTGCGGGAACCAGCTCTCCAGGAGGTGCAGCAAGTCCATCAGGACATCCTCGATGCCTACAAACTGCACGCTCAAGCCGAGCTGGAGAGGGATGGGCTAAGGGAGGAGATCCAGCTGGTCAAGCAGAAGCTGTTCAAGGTGACCAAGGAGTGTGTGGCCTACCAATACCAGCTGGAGTGCCGCCAGCAGGACGTGGCCCAGTTTGCCGATTTCCGGGAAGTGCTGACGGCGCGGGCGGCCCAGCTCTCAGAGGAACTGGCCCAGCTCCGGGATGCCTATCAGAAGCAGAAGGAGCAGCTCCGGCAACAAATAGAAGCACCTCCAAGCCAGAGGGACGGACAATTCCTGCAGGAGAGCCGGCGGCTCTCTGCCCAGTTTGAGAACCTCATGGCAGAGAGCCGCCAGGGCCTGGAGGAGGAGTATGAGCCTCAGCTGCTGCGGCTCCTAGAGAGGAAAGAAGCCGCTGCCAAAGCCCTGCAGAAAACGCAGGCGGAGATCCAGCAGATGAGGGAGGCTCTGCGGCCCCTGCAAGCAGAGGCTCAGCAGCTCCATCTGCTAAACAGGAACCTGGAGGACCAGATCACACTCGCGAGGCAAAAACGTGACGAGGAAGTGCAGCAGTACAAGGTAGGCCTGTTGGGCATGAAAGGAATGTCGGTCTCTGAGCTTGGGGAAGGGGAAGGGAAAAGGGGCCAAATATCTTTTGGGCTGAAGGACACTGTCATATGGAGGAATTTCTTGAGGTCTGTGGTAGAGGAAGAACATGACTTGCACTCTTAATTTAAACCCTTTTGTGCCAATTATCTCATTTGATCCTCTTATTAATCCCCCAAATCCTTTATTATTTTTTAAATCCTTACCCGAGATTTTTTTTTTTTCTTTTTAAATGTGGAACCCTTCACGAATTTGTGTGTTAACCTTATGCAGGGGCCATGCTAATCTCTGTATCGTTCCAATGTTAATATATGTTGCTGAATATTTCTTTTCTTTAAATATATTTTTCTATTGATTGCAGAGAGGAAGGGAGAGAAAGATAAAACATCAATGATGAGAGGGAATCATTGATCGGCTGCCTCCTGCACACCCCACACTGGGGATCCAGCCTACAACGGGGGCACGTGCCCTGAGCAGAACCGAACTGTGACCTCCTGGTTCATAGGTCTATGCTCAACCACTGAGCCATGCCAGATATTTTTCCCATTGATTTTTAGAAAGTGGAAGGTCTGAGGTGGGAGAGAGAGAAACATCGATGCGAGAGACACCTCAACTGGTTGCCTACCGCAGGCACCCAACTGGGGCTAGGGATTGAACTGCAACCAAGGGATTGTGCCCTTGACCAGGAATCAAACCTGTGACCCTTCAGTCCGATGCTCTCACCACTGAGAAAAACTGGCCAAAGCCATTATTGTTATTCTTATTCTTATAGAGGAAACAAGCTCAGTGAGCAGTAATTTTAAAAAATATATATTTTATTGATTTTCTTACAGTGAGGAAGGGAGAGGGATAGAAAGTCAGAAACATCGATGAGAAAGAGACATCGATCAGCCACCTCCTGTATGCCCCCTACTAGGAATGTGCCCACAACCAAGATACATGCCCTTGATCGGAATCGAACCCGGGACCTTTCAGTCCGCAAGCCGACGCTCTATCCACTGAGCCAAACTGTGCTCTGCAATGAGCAGTAATTTTTTGTAAAATGTCTTATTTTCAGAGAGGGAGAGGGATAGAAACATCGTGAGAGACCATCATTGATTGGCTGCCTCCTGCATGCCCCCCACTTGGGATCAAGCCTACAACCCCAGGCATGTGCCCTGACTGGAATCAAACTGTGATCTTCTGGTTCATGGATCGACATTCAACCACTGAGCCACTCCAACCGGGGAAAAACCTTCTCGATGAGTGTCTTTCATAGCTTTACCATAATTAAAGGAATCAAGGTCTGAAGGAGCTAATTCTTTCTGAAATGGCTTCCTAAATTGTCAAAGGTCGCTTATGGTACCCGATTACTTTTTTTCAAGGGCACACTTCACTCTTAAAATTGTAAACACTGCCCTCTTTCAAATAGTCAACAGATATTATCTACTCACTATGTGCCAGGGAGTGAACTCTGTGCTGAGCAAAGAAATCAGAAATGGGGAGGGGGAGGAGCTCCTGCTCTCCAACAGTTCACAGTGTAGGAAGGGCACCAGATAAAATGGACATATTACATAAAATCTAAGACACGACTTTTTAAAAATACATTTTATTGATTTTTTTAGAGAGGAAGGGAGAGGGAGAGAGCTAGAAACATCGATAAGAGAGACATCCATCAGCCGCCTCCAGCATGCCTTCTACTGGGGATGTGCCTGCAACCAAGATACATGCCCTTGATCAGAATCAAACCTGGGACCTTTCAGTCTGCAGGCTGATGCTCTATCCACTGAGCAAAAACCAGTTTTGGCTAAGACACGATATGTAAAAAAATGTTTGATTTCAGAGTGCAAGGGAGAGAGATAAGACAGAAACATCAATGGTAAGAGAGAATCATTGATTGGCTGCTTCCTGCATGCGCCCTACTTGGGGGATCTAGTCCACAACTTGGACATGTGCCCTTGGCTGGAATCCAACCTGGGACCCTTCAGTCCACAGGCTGACGCTCTATCCACTGAGCCAAACTGGTCAAGGCTGTACTCCTAAAATGGTGAGTGGATTGAAAAAGCCTGAAACAAAACTTTGTGAGATGTGAGATATGCAGGATAAAATGGGTAGGACTTGGTGACTGGCTACAGTGGGTGGAGTAAGAATTATGCTGAGAATGATGTTAACTGGAAATTGGTAGGTTGCTAATGCGAGACATAGAATATGCTTACTATCTGCAAGTTTCACATCAACAAGCATTATGTGTACTCCCAGGAACCTACAACCTGGGAGTTAGGCATGAATTTAAAAGATAAATAGCAATACAACAGCAGATGCTGTCTATGTGACAGAAGTAAAGGCAGAGATTTGAGTTGGTCAGGCTTAAGCAGCATTGTCCAATCCGTCTCATGCCAGATACAGATGCCAGGTAAAATTTCTATTGACACCTAAAAAAATAAAGTGAAATATTTTATGTAACCCAACATATAAAAACAATTCCTACATGTAGTCAATATCAAGTTTTGAGGTATTTTATTTTGTGCTAAGTCTTAAATCTTACACTTACAGACATCTCAATTTGGACAAAACATATTTCAAGTACTCACTAACCCCACATGGCTAGTGACTTCCATACCGGATAGTGCAAGATAGGGGAAAATGTTCATATTGAGAGTAATGGAGGTTCTAGTTAGAGGTAGGGGTAAAATTGGAGAGCGTCTAGATTAAAGGAAGTGGGAAGCATTTGGAAGACTGAGATAGAGCAGTTTTTAAAAAGTTAATCTATTGGTACTACATCAGATTAAGACTGAAGACTGTCCTTAACTCCAGTCATTGTAGCAATGTATCCTTCAGTTTCTTCCTGTCAGAGCACTGATGGTAACGATTGCCTTCTCAAGCATGTACTTTTGTGCCTTGTCAAAGTAACAGGTCTGCTAGGGGAATTTGGGAAATCAGGGTAAAGGTATGCAAATATTTCCCTTCAGATGACTCACTGAAGAGGGTAAGGCCCCATTTCTGTGCTGTGAAGTATGACTAAGCACTAAAAGAGGCCTTTTTGGTTATGTTTATGTAAATTGAGATTCAGCCAGAGTATCAACCATTGCAGATTGATGTGCCACAGGTATATCAAGGATGACTCAGAGAACAAATTATTTAGATACTTCTAATAGCAAGTATCCAACCTGGATTCCTATCTTTTTAATTATTGATTTCAGAGAAGGAAACATCAATTATGAGGATGGATTGGCTGCCTCCTGCGCGCCCCCCTATTGGGGGTCAGGCCCTTGATGGAAATCGAACCTGGGACCCTTCAGTCCACAGCTCTATCCATTGAGTCAAATCAGCTAGGGCTGGATTCCTATCTTACTATTTAAAATTTGATAAGTCACTGCCCCTTTAAAACATGCCTTCATACTTTTAACGCTTTCCCAACTCCCTCACACTTCCTAAGGATCCATGCCAGCTAGGAACAAACACCAGACTGATTTGCTGACATCTTCCTTACCTCATTCCTCAGGCATTAAACCTCAGCAGAGACAATTTACAGAATGCACCCTGCCTGTTGGCAGAATGGGAAAGTTATCTGAAAGCTCCAGAGGGCTCACAGGGCATAGCATTTAAAAAAAAAAATAAATTGTTATTCTTTTAAAAAATGTTTTTATTGATTTCAGATAGGAAAGAAACATCAAGGATGACAGAGAATCAGATTGACTGCCTCCTGCACGCCCCCTAACGGAAATGGAGCACCGGATGTGCCCTTGACTGGAATCAAACTTGAGACCCTTTAGTACATAGGCCAACGCTCTATCCACTGAGCCAAACCTGCTAGGGCTAGCATCTTTTTATAACAACTTTTTAAAACAAATTCAATCTTAATGGAAATAAACTTGCACACAGAGCAAGCAAGAGGTGTATAAAATTCCTAGCTCACCAAGAGGACCAAAATCTTCCCCCAAATCACTTCAAATTGTGAAACTAAAAGTCCTTCTGAGTACTATTGTGGCAGGATTACATTAAGTAAGCTGTGGTTGACAGACAAGACTCCTTTTTTCACCATCTGTAAATGGAGTATCACTTTGTCTCTTTAATCTGTTTCAACCTTCATGCTTCCATGAAGATTAAACAGTATGTAAGAAAGTGCTTTGTAAACTGTAACGGACAATGTAAGATTTTTATTGTTCGGCTCATCAGATATGTTCTTGGTCCTCTTATGCAGGAACAGCTGGAGAAAATGGAAGAACAACAGACACAGTTAAGAAGTGGGGTGCAACTCCAGCAACAGAAGAACAAAGAGATGGAGCAGCTAAGGACCAGCCTTGCTCAAGAGCTTTCAACTTATAAGTCAGTTTTTGCTGCCTATCCAAATCTGAACTAACACTGGCTGAAGGGTTGGATGGTGGGGAGGGCACGTTGCTGGGAGGAAATTTCACTCAACAGTGGGAGACAAATGATTTGGGAAATCTTTTCACCCATGAACAGATGGCAAATGGTTTTCTCTTTTTTTTAAGGGCTAGGCTACCCAAGAGCCCGGAACAGGCTAATACTCCCACTTCTCAGGCAGGTGGAATCGAGACACAGTCTCAAGGTGATCCTTGTAGATACAAGAGTGGAGTTTGCATTTTACTTTAACAATACTAATACCTTAAAAGATCTTAAGTGTGTGTCTAATGACAAATCATGTAGGGATAACATGTACCTCCAAATTGCTTGGTTCAAGCATTCAGGGTTCATTTGGAATGCTTGTTTCTGATAGGACTAAAAAAAATATGCCCTAATTATTACCAGGAATTCTGTAACAGGATAAAACATCTAAGCTCTGCATTCTCCCACCTTACCCCACCTGCTATTCATAAATAGTTTCCTTAGAATAGCAGAAGGAAGTTACACTACCTAAATTCAAACTATGACAAAAGAAGCCAACGCAGTAAAATTAATCTGTATAGAAAAGCTGAAGAGGGTGTTGTTTGTAATAAATTTTATTCTCAACTTCCTAGTTCATCTTACAGCTTGGATACAAACTCACAAATGACTACTGTAACTAATGCTTTTCCTAACTCACTAGGATTTTCTTTTACTGTGTTTTTTCCAGGCTAACAGATTACACTTATTGTTTGGGAGATTACTAGAATCGAGTAATTGAGGAAAATGATCTGCTAAACACCTTTGTGTGAATCAGATTAAAAGTACAATAGGGAAAAAGCAACAATTAATTCAAAGAAACAAAACTACAGAATTTCAGGCACTGTAATACCTGTGTAAATTTAACCTGGCCAGAGAAAAATTGTAGCTAGCCCCTCCCATCACCATCACATAGATTAACATTCATTACTTTGCAAGTAAGAATCCCTCCAATTATGTCATAGGGGAAAGTCAACCCTGATCCTGAGCCATAGTCTAGCAATCTCTTTCCCTGACAAAACCTACAATAAATTTCAGAAGTTCAGTTATAAACTTTATGCTGCATTAGAGTCAATGCACTAAATTTGTGCACTTGTGGGGTCCCTCAGCCTGGCCTGCACCCTTTCACAGCCTGGGATCCAGCAGTCGGACAACCTTACTGCTGCCGGGGAGGTGGGAGAGGCTCCCGCCACCAGGGCTGCACTCGCCAGCCATGAGCCCAGCTTCTGGCTGAGCATGCTACCTGCTGTGGGAGTGCACTGAGCTCCTGCGTTAAGTGTTATGCCCCCGGTGGTCATTTCACTGTTCAGTCTATTTACATATTAGCCTTTTATTATATAGGATTATTTCAAGTTGCAGAAATAATAAATTTATTCTTTTTGTCTTTCAATCTTACAGGAGCTGTTTAGAAATGTATGGCCGAATCTGTAACCAAGAAACAACCAAAAAAGCTTCCTAACAAAGGATCACTTAAGTATCCTTTGGACATACTTTTTTCCAAAGAGAGAAGAGTGCCAGGAACTTGGCAAGCAATTTACCCTGGGGAAGATACAAATACTGGCTGACCTGCTTAAAAAGATCCTAAGCTGGCTGGAGGCAGCACACAACAGCCAGCTCTTAGCTGGATTCTCTTTCACAGGCTGCTGGTAATGATTGCAATGCACGGAGGAATGGCAAAGAGCCTCCTGTCCCTCCTGTCCACCAGCAGCAAAGGATGAATCTATACGCCTTTTGCAGTCTTGTGCAGAATGAAACTTGCCTTGTGTTGACCTAAACCAAAAACATTTTTTTGGAGCACAGGTGGGGTCAAAAGGCAGCCAATTTTCACTATGTGGGTTTATAATTTGAATTCTTTTGTGCCATGAGTGTTGGACTTTAAATGAATCCTTTTACAAAGTTTACTTTTTAGGCTGACACATACAGTTTACTCTTGTGTCAAGATGATTTTCACTATACTCTAAAAGAACATAAAAGGAAAAAAAGGAAATGAATTGGAATATAAAGATTAAGGATATTTAGATTTCCCTAAAGATCATGCCTCATGAAAATGATTTTTGGCCACAGTAATCTACTTAGTTAAACTGAGTAATTGATTGCAAAGAACAAGGCATTTTATCTGGTTATGGCACTTAACTATATATATAAAGGCTTTCAGCCTTTATTTCTCACTTCTAAGAGCAGGCCCCAGTGAAAAACATACTGGGGAGATTCAACCTATGAGAAAAGGTTCCAACACCTTTTCCAAATTTAAATTTTGCCTTAAAATATTTCTGCCACACTGCCTTTAACATGCTTGAAAGTCCATGTAGTTCTTTATGAATAGACTTCAAAAAGATGTTATCATAGACTGATCTGTACACCTGAGATTCAATGTTTTATGTCTTTTCACTTTCCCTGGGAAAGAGTAAAACTGTTTTCTATAGCTCTGGGTCTATTATAATTAACTAGAGATCCAGTGCATGAAAATTCATTCACTGGAGGGGGGTGGGGTCCCCTCAGCCTGGCCTGCCCCCTCTCAGAGTCTGGGAGCCCTCAGGGATGGGAAGCAACCTGGTGGTCAGGGGAAGGCAATGCCCCACCACATCTCTGCTGCAGCCAGGCAGCCCCATCCGAGGCTTGTCTGCATCTCGGGCAGGCCCTGGGCAGCCGGGGAGCTGAGAGGACTGGGCACTGCCATCTTTGAAGGCGTGACAGTCCAATAGCATATTCCTTCCTTATTGGCTGTGGGCACCACTATCTTTGCAACAGTGTGAGGATCAATTAGCATATTCACTCTTTATTAGATAGGATTCTGCTCTTGATAGTCAAAGACCATAGAAAATAACTGTCATCTGAAGAATTCTTCTAGAAGCCAGAGACTGGTGTTTTGATAGATATTTATACTAAATAAAGCCCATCAGCATGGGGTTATGTAGAAAAGCAATTTATTTCATTATAAGCACTTACACAGTTAGTCATAGAGAGTAACAGGCCTGTAAGTGAAACAGGTCACCCAAAACAGAGATGGTATCAAACTAGTGGTCAAGGACTAACTCCTAAAAAAAAGCAACTCTTATCCAGGATTAATTTAATTTTAAAAACAAATACAAGCTATAGATTCACTCTC
>PVJN01032309.1:0-24249 GCA_004026805.1 Lasiurus borealis | reverse complement strand
CAGCCACCTGGATGACAGATGTATTTGTCTACTCATATCTTTTTGCTGGGATCCGCACCTACAAACTCAACCCCTGACTAGGACTCTCTACCTAGATGTATCACATTTCACACTCCTTCTGATTTATCTTTTCTTCCTGTATTGCCTGATCTCTGAAAACGTTGCCAGCTACCATATTTCTCATGGCAGAAATAGAAGAGCCATTCCTAGACCATATTGCAGTCTCTAGCCACATGTGCTATTAAGTATGTCACATATGGCTAGTTGAAGTTGAAATGTGCAGTAAATGTAAAATACACTCCAGACTTGGTTCAGAAAGAAGAGTGCAAAATAGTTTGATAATTATTTTACACCGGTTTCATGTTGAAATGACAATATTTTCGATATATTGGGTCAAATAAAATAAATTATTAAAAATAGTCTCCTCTTACCTTTTCATGTGCTGCTAGAGTATTTTAAATTACCTGAGTGGCTGGCACTGGATTTCTATTGGGTAGTGCTGCTCTAGACTTACCTGTCTTTAGCCACTGCCAATTGGCCAAGAATTCACAGTGATTCTCTCAAGTCAAGACACGGGACAATATTAGTTAAGTGAACAGGCTGAATTTGAATCCTGGCTCCACATATTTTGACCCATATGAACCTGGACATGTATTTACTAGTAATAACTTTTTTGAACTTCAGTTTCCTCATCTGTCAGATGCATATAAAATAATTCTTACTCATGTGCATGCTAGCATAAAATGAGATGATACATGGAAAACACTCACTATGGAGACAAAAGCATGTGCAAAGGCCTAATATCAAGAGAAAGAACATGGTCTCTCGTTGTCATATTTCAGGCCTTCATCATTTCTAGCCAAGACTTACAGTAGTCTCTCCAGGTGCAGTTCACCCTGCCCTTTAGTCTCTCACACTGCTTTCAGATTAACATTTCATGATGCAAAGGTTATCAGTATTTTAGTTATTCCCTATCACCTTTTGGATAAAGTCCGAAGTCTTTATGGCCTGCCCCCATCTGATCACAGTCCCACCCCCTGCTAGTCCATGATGGCCACAGTGAACCAAATGGCTCCCCAACTCCTATCTATACATACTGGTCTCTCTAACTGTGAGGTACATGCCCTTACTTGTCTGCAAGACTGAATTTGTCACCTCATTTGGGAAGCTTCCGTGGTCCCTCCTGCACCTGTGCCCATCCCAGCATGGATTAGGAACCACCCCTTTGGGGTCCTCAACCACTTGAGGTTTGACTCCACCATCACACTGATCTCACTTGTCTGGTCGACTTGTCTGTCTTTCCTGCAAGACTGTGAACCAGCTGAGACCCAGCTTTAGTCCACTCTGGATCTCCATGCTGAGCACAGTTCTTGGCACAAAGTAGGGCCTACAAATGTTTGTTGAGTGAATAAATGAAGTATAAGGATCACGAGATCCCAGTGGTATCAAGCACCAGAAAATCTGAAGATAGCCCAAGGAGAAAGCGCTGCTTTTTGGCCATGCAGACAGAGGTGGGAGAGAGAGAAAAGAAGTCAGTAATGGGGGATTTGAAGTGAAAGATTATAAAGAAGAAAAGATCATGAAAAAAACAACCACATTTGGTATTGCTGGTGGTTTAGTAACTTCCTCTACATGGTTCCAGGAAGAGACAGGCTCTAGGAAGGCACAGATCATATAAAGAAAGGACAAGGTATCAGCAGCCGGTTCAAGGATTATTTGTCATCAGGAGTGGATGCATGGTGACACAAATAAATGTCAACCTGGTGACTACGTGACGGGACTAATAATTTACTGGGGCTGCTGCCTAGGCATTTTTTACTGTGGTGCAAATGCTAAGCATGGAAAATTTTGACAATTTATAGATATGGGAAAGCAGATAGTGAATTTGAGAATAACGACATGAAATGCCAGAATAATCACAAGAGGAATATCTGAATATGTAAGAGGGCTGAAAGGAGTCCTGCTTTATCACAAGTTTGGATTATAAGAAAATCTATTTATATAAAAGCCAAGCAACTGGAACAATGGAATGGCCCGTCAATATGACACACACTGCAGCAGCCAACTGGACCATGTTCTTTCTCTTGATATTAGGCCTTTGCACATGCTTTTATCTCCATAGTGAGAGTTTTCCACGTATCTCATTTTATGCTTGCAAGCGCATGAGTAAGAATTGTTTTATATGCATCTGACAGATGAGGAAACTGAAGTTCAAATAAGTTATCACTAGTAAATACATGCCCAGGTTCATATGGGTCAAAATACATGGAGCCAGGATTCAAATTCAGCCTGTTCACTTAACTAATATTGTCCCGTGTCTTGCCTTGAATCACTGTGAGTTCTTGGCCAACTGGCAGTGGCTAAAGACAGGTAAGTCTAGAGCAGCACTACCCAATAGAAATCCAGTGCCAGCCGCTCAGGTAATTTAAAATACTCTAGCAGCACATGAAAAGTAAGAGGAAACTATTTTTAATAATTTATTTTATTTGACCCAATTGGGGCCCTGATTGGCCCTCCACAACCTTCCACAGCCCCTCCTCCTTAGCCCCCATTGGGATGGGCGGCCAGACCCCACTCATGCACGAATTCATGCACTAGGCCTCTAGTTACTGATAAAAACAAATTTCTATATATAAGACCCACTTATCAAAACTTGTAGTGTTCCATAATACAAACTGATAAAAGGATGCCTTTTGATATACACAATATTAAAAAGAACAAGTAGTACAAGGACGGTAGAGAAAGAAAGTAGGACATTTTGAAGCTCCTAGGAAATACATGGAAAATATGTACTTCTGCGAGCAAGCTATAACCTTGGCAACAACACCTTAAGGCTTCACTCCAAGACCTCAAGTCTCACTCCACAGGTTAGCTCGCTTCCCAATTTTCATGTAAGAGATCTTGTGGGAGAGGCATGTGTGAGTTGAAGGGGCACAGGGGAAATCAAGAAGAGATGATGGAAAATTGAGATGATTCCTTGCATGGTTCTTAACACTGAAATGTCCGGGGAGAAGGTGAAATTTTGAGTTATACTAGGAAACTATTTGTTGTTCATCTGAATTCAATTTGAACTGGGCATTCTGTATTTTGTCTGGCAGCCCTCCCTGGTGAGGTATGCACTTTCTCTCTCCTTCGTGCCTCCCGAGAGCCACAGACACATGTCTCAATCGTTAGCTATTGGTGCATAAAGTAGCAGCGGCTAACAACTCCTGAGTGCCCATGATGTGCCAGGTGCCATACTAGATTTAGATGGATATTTCACATATTCTTCACGAGAACACTGTGGGGGCAGGCATTGCTACTATTTCTGTTTTAAAGATGAGGAAACTGAGGCTCAGAGAATTAAATAACTCGCTCAGTTACCCAGATAGCTAGTAGTAGAACCAGGATTTGAACTCTGGGCAGCCTGTCTCCAAAAGCTCAAGTGCTTACCCACCTCACTTGACTTGGCACAGCACTAAGCTAGGGGTAGATACACTGAGTCCCCCAGAATAAAGAGCTAGAGCACAGGGTACGATGAGCAGGCTCTGAGGAAGGCCTTGAAGGAGCAGTAGAAATTAGACTGAAGCCTTTGTTTAAATTAGAAAAGTGTGTCCCTAACTTGAGACAGAAGCAGTCCCATACCAGAACTCACAGCTTGATTAGAAGGTACCAGATGGCCCTGTCCAGTGTTGCTCAGTGTTTAGAGCATCACCCCCACACCAAAGGTTCTCAGGTTCAAGTCCCAGTCAAGGGCACGGTTCATCCCCATCCCCAGTCAGGGTGTGTGTGGGAGGCAGCCAGTCGATGTGTCTCTTTCACATCAGTGTTTCTCCCTCCCCCCCCCTGCATATCTCTCTCTCTCTCTCTCTCTCTCTCTCTCTCTCTCTCTCTCTCTTTTCCCGTTCTTCTTCCCTTCCACTCTCGCTAAAAATCAATGGAAAACCTCGAGTAAAGACTTTAAGAAGGAGAAGAAGAAGCGCACCAGATAGACTTTAACCCCACTGCAGGCTCAGCCAGGGGCCCTTGTACGTGAACATGCACGGCTGTACGTAGCAGTCTGAGTTAGATGATGAAGAAAAACCCGTGCAGAGGCAAAGATGCAGATGGGGAGCTTAGAGAATAATGAGAAACCATTTTCTAAAGCGCACTGTATGGGACATGTGGTTTTCTGAACTCAGATTAGAGACAGGATGGGGAGATTGCTGCAGGCCTGAAATGATAGTGGATCAGATGGGGAGATGACTCCAAGTTGTACATCAAAGCGTCAGTCAACACACAGGGTTGCTGCTCCATCAAGCAGGAGGAATGGGTGGAGGGGGAAGGAGGATGGGAGGTAAGGTGACAGCAGCCCGTTTAAAAGACATTAAAAGAAAACTCAATAGCCAGGAAAAGAGGACAAGGAGTAGGGAACGGAAAACACAAAAGAGGGAAAATGAGTGAGAAGATTAATTTCTTCCACTTAGCATTTTCCCAAGTGCGGCCCTGAAGGAAGAGAGTTGACCCTGTTCTGGTTTATTTTCTTCTCCCAAAGGGTAATCAGACTGGCATATAAGGAAAGTGCCACAGGCATATCAGGATGGTTATAGCAAGGCATTTGGTTATATTTTTTATGATACGCTAGAGAACAAAATGCAGAAAGGCCGAATGATAACTAATCTGGTGGGTTTGAGTTGATACTCAAAGAATGTTGATTCTTAGGTTAATGACAACCTGGAGGAGACGAGTCTTTAGGTCAGAAGCTGAGTTCTGAGTTCTCCGATTTACTTATGATCATGCAGCTGAGGAAGAAAGGAGCCGGGATTCAAACCCAGCTCTGCCTGACTCCAAAGTATGGAATAAAGACGAAAAAGGCATTATGTTTGCTTATGAAAAAAAGAGTTGGAAGAGAGAAACAGAGGATAGGAATACAAATCCATGCCCCAAAGAATTGTGACTGATGGAAGAAGCTTCCCACGGGGGAGGGCAAAAACAAGGTGAATGGCAAACAGATTAAATGCGAGCTCACATTTTGGTTCCTGAAAATCCCCTGCAGAATTAGAGGGGCCAGGCCTGACTCTGATTCACGGTGAGCAACACTTGGGGTTTGTCATAGTGTCATATATATATACATACATACACACACATATACCCTATATAATAAAGAGGTAATATGCAAATTGGCTCTCATGCCCTCGCACAAGATGGCCACCCCGATGTGGTCACAAGGTGGTTGCCCCATGTGGTCATAAGATGGGCAGCAGGGGAGGGTAGTTAAGGGTGACCAGGCCAGCAGAGGAGGGCAGTTGGGGGCAATTTGTCTGACAGGGGAGCAGTTAGGCATTGATCAGGCTGGCAGGGGAGTAGTTATGGGGTGATCAAGCTGGCAGGCAGGCAAGTTGGAAGCAAGCAGGCAGACATCCCCTGAGGGGTCCCAAATTAGAGAGGGTACAGGCTGGGCTGAGGGTTCCCCCTTCCCCCATGCACAAATTTTGTGCACTGGGCTTCTAGAGTGTGTATGTGTTGTACAGATAAAATAATTAAATAGTCCCATTCTACTCAGTCCAGCTCAGACCACACCTTGAACACTGGGTTCAGTTCCAGGTAACACACTCCGAGAAGAACATTGAAAAGCTGTGATATGACCTGGAGAGCAAGGAGTCTGAGCCTTGTCACAGGGAGGCCCCTGGGGATGTTTCAGCTTATCAATACGGAATTGTGAACATCATCTCCATGTATTCAGTGTCTTTATGTCTTAGGGCAGAATTCAGATTGAAGATTAAACTGAGACATTTCGGTTCCTGTAACAACTTTTGCCCCTCCCACCCCTCCTGTGCCCTTTCTCTGACATCTCAATACATTAGGGAAAAACAGGACAAACTTTCGGGTTTACTTCCAACTTTGAGGACCTAAGATTTAGGGCTACTTAATCAAAACTGGAAATTAAAAAAAACACACACGCACAGAATTACTTTAAACAAGACAAATACAGGTATTCATCAGTTTAAGCAAACTCAGATTAAGACCTAAATTTCCACTTGATGGAAGTAATTTGCACTATCATTCCTCTTATTGGCAGCTCTTTAGTACCTTTATGGAGGGACTTAATATATAAAAATGTAATTATCGCCGGCTTTTCAGCATGGACATATCAAATTAAGCAAGGTGAGCTGTTACACAAGTTAATATCCGCCTTGGCGAGTTTTATGACCAGCGAACTGAGAGAAATGACCCATGTTCCGGTAATAAATGGGGGCTTGGGAACATAAGTAAAAGTGACAAGAAGATGAAAGCAGCTGTGGTCGCGCAGCCGTCGACTCTACCCTCTGGAGCTTTGCCAAGCGCAGACCCTGAGCGAAGGGGAGAGGACACCGGACGAATTTGCATCATTTGTGAGTGAGATGACAGCCCAGGTGACGACAGAGCTGGACCATGGAAGCTGCGAAATGTCTGACAAATGAGCCGTCTCTCTACGCCAGGTCAATAAAAACACACATGAAGTGAACAGAAGGGGTGGAAGGAGAAGGGAACAGAGAGGCGCCATAGTATCCTGCTGATACATTCGAGGGGAAAACATGATGCAAATAGCAAACAGGAAGTGAAAAAGAAATGGAGCCTGGAGATCTGCACAATGGTCTGTGTCTGCCTCCGCCTGGCCCTCCACTCAGCCTCCGCCGCCCCTCCCACCTGCTTCCAGGCTCATTAGGTCGGTCTGATTCCGGATGGCTGTTCGGAGCGCTTCATTCACATTGGGGTTGTGACAGCAGGATTCGCGGTGTCTCTGGGGACGTTGTCACTGCTTTGGGAAACAATAATAAGGCTAAAACGAGGAAATGGCAGGTGACGTGTCTCAGGTTGGCGGCAGAGCGGGGCTGGGAGAAACCTCTCCAGCAGGACTGGCGGCTCTTTCTGGTTCATTTTGTTGTTGGGTTGCGATTGATGTTCTTTATGGTGCCGTTTAAGAAAAGTGGAGGAGATTTAAAAACAAACGCATTTAAATGCACTTTTTTCCTTATCAGATTCATGGTGAGTGAGTAATGTTTTGAGGAGGAAGAAAAAGAACTTGAAAAAAATGCAGAATATATTATGGGGACATTTCATGGTGGGAAAGATTGGAAGATGAGAGAGAAAACGGAACAGAAAGGACTAGAACAGAGCAGTGGCTTATAAGTTTATTAAAGGAGATTGTTTTCATTTCTGTGATCGCCTTAAAGCACATGATTGCCTGGTCTGGGGTCAGCCAGGTTAATTGCAATCTTCGCCTCTTTGACCAGAGAGTGATGGGCTTGAATTCTGTGGGGGTGTGAGAATTGTTGCCATCAATTGCTTGGCTGAAGGACAGCAGACCAAGAAGGGTCGGGGACCCTCAGCTAGTTAGTAATTATCCTGAACCAGTGCAAGCCTGGCACCATCTTGCTAGGACTGGCAGAGGCACGTGGTGAGGCAGGAGCACAGCCTGAGGAGCCAGCAGACAGGCCCTCTCAGCTCTCGCCTGTTTCTCAGCTATGAAAGGTGAATGGGGGCACAGTAATAACCGTGCTGCAGAGGGAGACCTTTGCGAAGTCCCGGCACCTGCTGGGCCACCTCAGGGAGTGGAACGGAAGGGTCTGCAGGAGGCGCCTGGTCGTCTGAGCTGGTGGGTCTAGACTTAGGTGAGGCGTGGTTGGGTGCTCTCCCGGCGTGGCTGCCCGGCGCTTCCTGTTTGAAGGTAGCTACGCGGTGACTGAGCTCTGGGCCCACAGCAAGGCTGAGAAGCCAAATCAGTGTTCTGTTTCTCAGCCTTTCATTTCTCCACTTCCCCTCTGTTCGTGCCAGCTCTTCTCTCCACTCGCTGGCTTGGCTTGATTATCGGAGTGCTGTGCCCTCCTTTGAGGCTGCAGCCCGGGTTCCATGGTGAGGAGAGAGGCTGGCCCTAGCCTGGGGTGTGAGGAATAAAGGGGACTTGAGAAGCTGAAAAGGAGGACTGTCTGTGCTCAGTGGGTATACACTTTTTATAAACAGTTTTGAAATTTTTTCCTCTGCAAGAAAGGGTGGCAGATAGCAGAGATGCTTTAGAGAAAGACACTAAACTGTCAGACACCAAGGAAGAGCTGAGCATGCTCTATCCTCCTCCCAACAGTGCTGTGGGGTGAGGATTATTATCTGGACTCCTGATGAGAACACTGAGGCGTGGAGAAGTCTCCCCAGCTACCGATCAGATCTGAGACTGGAAGTAGGTCTCCCTGAGGTCCAGGTCGCAGGGACCCGCGCCGCTGCCAGCAGCCTCACCTTGCAGGCAGGACAAGAAGAGAAGCATGCAGTGTGCTTGTGTTTGTTGGAACATGTACATTACACTTAAAGACAAAGATCTTTTTCTAACAAAGAATTTGAGGCCAAATAATAATTGAACTTAGACAAGTCCATGTTTTAGCCGAAACCGGTTTGGCTCAGTGGATAGAGCGTCGGCCTGTGGACTGAAAGGTTCCAGGTTGGTTTCCAGTCAAAGGCATGTATCTTGGTTGCGGGCACATCCCCAGCAGGGGGCATGCAGGAGGCGGCTGATCGATATCTCTCTCTCATTGATGTTTCTACCTTTCTATCTCTCTCCCTTCCTCTCTGTGAAAAATCAATAAAATATATTTAAAAAAAAAGAAAAGTCCATGTTTTATAAGCCAGACTGTTATTAAGAAAGAATGAGGTGATTCATAATCAGAGAAGGAATATAATATTGTATATCAACAATGCTTTAACAACAAAAATAATGTAAAAAAATAAATCAGAAAAAGAAAGAGCAAATGACCTTTCATCTGGATATCACTCAACTTACAAGGCTGCTCCCCAGGGGAGGGGACCTGCACAGGGACAATCTCCTGATTTGTCCCCTTCCTCTTCTATACCCTCCTCTCACTATCCTGCCCCCGCAAACTACCCCCCCCCAAAAAAAAACACATACCTGAAGCAGGAAAAGAGGAACTAATTTAAAAAGAGGACAGCATCCTGAGACCAGTGGGATCTCCCTGATCCACAGTGGCAAACAGGGACCTGCAGTAGAGCAATTTGATTAAGTAAGGATATGCAGGATTTAGAGGAGCTCTCCAGTGGTGCACAGCATGTCTGTAAGTCTTCGAAATATTTTTATTTGGCTTCCAAACCTAGAAACCAAATGCCTTCTAGCTGAAGAGATGGTTCCTATTGGAAAAATTGGAAGAAATCTCAAGACAAGGCCAAAGAGTGAGACTGACACCCTAAGAGATTGGCAGAGGGTCTGCAGGAGGCACATTGGCAGACAGAGTCAGCTCAGGGTGTGTAAAGCCAGCTGCACTGAGGAGGCCGATGCGCGGAGCCTGAGCAGCCCAAGGAGAGAACAGCAAACCAAAAACCCACTGCCCGTTAGTTCCCTGTCACCGGAGACAGCTCTGCTGCTGCATTCCGTGGAGGCGGAGCAGCCAGAGGATGAGTGGCATGTGGGGAACACGCGTGCACAGAAAGATGGGGAGCGCCGTGAAGGCTTCTTTCATAAGCCACTCCTTGTGGCCTCCACGACTGGCATTAGCAGCCACCAGGACCTGCTTGTTCTCAGACAGGGTTTGGAGGGCCCCTCTCGTTTTCTGGGTTCACCCGCTTGTCATGCAAGGGGACTTATGCTTTCCTGGGACTTTGGAGGGGAAATAAGGAGTCACCAGGGAACGAGGAAAGTCAGAATGTCCTGTGTGCATAAAAGCATACACTGAGTGGCCAGATGATGATGACCTCTGAGCGCATAATAATCTGGCCACTCAGTGTATATCCTATGTAACAAAAGGCTAATATGCAGATTGTCCCCTCCACCAGGAGTTTGATCAGCAGGTAGGCCAGACAACCGCCCATGTTCCCTCCCCCTAGCCAGGCTGGCCGGACCCCACTCATGCACAAATTCATGTACTGGATCTCTAATACACACACACACACACACACACACTGAGTGGCCAGATTATTATGCTTTCAGAGATCATCATAATCTGGTCACTCAGTGTATAAAGTGGAGGCTCTCGGAGGGTACGGAAATTGCAGCCACCAACCAAAAATGGCGTGGCTGGGTGTGTTTCACTTGTTGCTAGGAAGTCAGAAACACTTAGACCCCATGGAGAGAGCATCTGTGGAAACAGGCCAGGTCCTCTGGAGAAGGCCATTTATGCCCCGGGAATCCTGAGCCCCCCAAAAAATGGCCTTGCCTCTGACTTGGGAGGTCCAGATTAGCACAGGAACTCTTGGTTGGAAATGGCTTAAAGCAGAGACCCCTGAAGGCCACTCCCAAGGTCATGGCTACCTGCGAGCTGAGTTGCCACTGTCATGATTCAGCTCCCACCTCACCCTCTGCACTTGGCCCAGGAGCTGAGTCCCCAGAGAACCCAGAAGGAGGGTCTTACTAGGCAAGGATCTGAGGGGCTCCATTTTAGAGGATGAGTTAGAGATGACTCGAGAGTAAGCACAGTAAAAATATATGTGTATAGGTAAGACATTTCCAACGTGGCCCGCTGATTAAGAGGTCTCCTGTAAGCAGCGAATCTGCTGGGTTAGAATAGACAAAACTGTTGTCAGATGAGAACTCACACTGAGAAAAAGCCAGCCTTCCGTCTCTCGGCCAGCCTCAGCCTTTTGCTTCTCTTCTCTTCACTCTCTTTTCTAGAACAGATTTGTTTGGGTCTGGAGAAGACTATTTAAGCAGCGGCTGACAGGTGAACTATAGGTAGTTGTTCATCCTATGCTTATGAATTTTCAAGGTTAATGATTTATGTTAAAAATCTACTGTATATTTCTGGGGTTTTTAATCTGAACCCTACAGTGGGACTGGAGCTTTACTGCCTCAGTTTATCCCCTTTTACTGGATATTGGGCAGAGGAACAGGGCCCTGAAAATAACTGAGAAGGGTTTCAACACAAACCGTTAACCTGGGGTCAAAAGCAGGAGCGAGGGACCAGTCACTTTGAGATGAGCAGGGACCACCTTTTCTGGAAACTCAGAGGGAATTGAAGCATCAGGAAACATAGGAGCAGATGGCTTTGGATTCCTTTCCATCCAAGCAATTCTGTATTTTATGGGTTTTAGACTCTTTGAAATGTTAAAGTTTATATGCCTTCAAAGGCATAAAAGACAATGAGCATAATTGGGAAACCTGTCTAGAAAAAGGGACTCACACACAAAGAAAAGTTACAAGATGGAATCGTCGGTTTGGGGCGCACCATTGCCCTCTATTGGATTAAAGAAACCAAAGCTTTAGTGTGGGTATGTGTTTCGTTATCTCTGGCTGCGTTTGCTGAGAAGTCAGGGCCCCTTCGAGTGGGAAATTAATTTATCTTTGTAAATGGGTCTTATCTGCTGTCCCTTCCCCTAGGAAATCAATGACAGTTGTACCTCTGATGGCAGATGATTTATCATCTTTTTATGGACTCCGCAAACATGTATTAAGTGCCTGCTAAGCACTGGCTAGGTATTGCAGGGAATCTAAGAGTAAATAACATCAGTGGCTACTATTAGCATTTGTTGGATACCTACTATGTGCCAAGGTCTTTATACACTGAACACACAACACACAACCCCATGAAGTAAGTGTAGTTTCTCCTGTCTTATGAAGAAACAGGGCACTTGAGAAGTAAATGGCACATCCAAGATTCAAATCCAGGCCCATCAACTCCTAAGCCTACACTTTGTCCACTAATCTACAGCCTTTCTCCTCAGGTTTACCAACGATTAGGAGAGGCAGGAGACGGATATACACGTGTATACCCGGGATTGGCCAACTGTCGCCAGTAGGCCAAATCAACCCATCACATCATTTGGAGAACGAGCTAAGATGATTTTTACATCTTTAAATGGTTGTGGAAAAATCAGAAGAGCAACCATACTTTGTGGCGTGTAAAAGTATATTCGAATTTGAATGTTCATAGACACCGTTTTATTGGATCCAGTTTTGCCCATTCCCTCACTCTTCTCCGGGCTGCCTCCCGGGCTGCAACAGCACAGTGGGGTGGTTATGGTAGAGAGCGTATGGCCACAAACCAAAAATCTCTCTCTCTGGCCCTTACAGAAACCGTTTGCCCACTCCCAGTCTCTACTTTAAAGTGAAAAGCTATATATCAATAGGCGAGGTTTTAAAAAGGGTTTTGAGAGTTAAGAAGAGGGATAACGAATATTGATTTAAGCCAGGGTGTGAGATGCCTCAAGGGTTATACAGGTGTGCTCAGTTTTAAAACTCAGCGCAGGAAAATCCAGACTTTAAAAGAGCTAAATTAAAGGGTAGTGATTTGCATAACAAATTTTCCTTTTCACTTTGTAAAAGGATTCACCACGGGGGTTCTTTTATGGAATGAGCTTCCATATGTATGCTAATATGGTTCATTTACGAATACTCTACTCATAATAACTTTTCCAGAGCAGAGCTATTGTGTACAGTGAGGCTTAGCTACAATTTTTTGCTGGCGAGGTAAGCTTTCCTATTTCTGGAAAGTCATTGAGCTGACCCATCAGTTCCTGAGGGCAGCAAATGCTGTCTCCAGGAGGGGCTTTGCCTAACAGATAGAAAGGCTGTGGCTTCCAAGTGTCTGCCTTAAGTGAAGTTCAATGGCTGGTACAATTTCACACTTTTATTTTTTTAATATATTTTATTGATTTTTTTTTACAGAGAGGAAGGGAGAGGGATAGAAGAGTTAGAAACATCGATGAGAGAGAAACACCAGCTGCCTCCTGCACACCTCTTACTGGGAATGAGCCCGCAACCAAGGTACATGCCCTTGACCGGAATTGAACCTGGGACCTTTCAGTCCACAGGCCGATGCTCTATCCACTGAGCTAAACCGGTTAGGGCCAACTTCATACTTTTAGCCAAGCTCCTCTTTGTAGCAACAGCCCCAAACCTAAAACTTTAGCTCCTCGCTATTCTGTGTTAACTCCTCACTATTCTGTCACTTTATTTGATGCACAAGAGAAATTCATAAAAATTATATTTGTTGCTAATGTTCTGATAAATATGCAACAAGCAATACAGTTGATCCTTGAACAACACGGGTTGGAACTGTGCCAGTTTACTTAGATGTGGGTTTTTGTTTTGTGGGTTTTTGTTTGTTTGTTTGTTTGTTTTCAGTAAATGTCTGTACAGTTTTTGACCTGAGGCGAAGGGTCCACGGCAGTGGAGGTCCTGCTGTATGCACTGATCTGGGACACTTGAGCAACCTCAGATTTTGGCACCTGTGCAGGTCCTGGAACCTGACCCCATGTTGTTTAAGAGTCTTACAAAAAGCAGTGTTTTGCCGAAACCGGTTTGGCTCATCGGCCTGCGGACTGAATGGTCCCAGGTTCGATTCCAGTCAAGGGCATGTACCTTGGTTGTGGGCACATCCCCAGTAGGGGGCGTGCAGGAGGCAGCTGATCGGTGTCTCTCTGTTTCATCAATGTTTCTGACTCTTTAACCCTCTCCCTTCCTCTCTCTAAAAAATCAATAAAATATATTGTAAAAAATAAAAATAAGTAAATAAAAAGCAGTGTTTCTCCCTTTCCTCCCTTCTTCCCCCCATCCCCTCCCCAAGGCATTATCTTAACTAAATTTCAGTATAAACTGGGGCAAGTCATATGATCTTCAAATTAGAACTCTTCCCCGAAAAATAGGAAGTGGGGTCACTTGATGCCATTTAGGACCCAGCACCTTGGGCCTGAACCTTCAGACAGCTTTCTGGTGTTACGCAATTGCTCTTGTTAAGAGATGCGTGAAGCAGAAACCTTGACTATTCATAGCTAGCTTAGGAGGAGCCGAAATCTTTTCAGAGGTTTCTTACCATTTTGATGGTAACCGTGTGTTTCTGAACATATCCGCTTATTCTGGCTTTCAGTTAAGGATTTTCTTTTCAATAAACACGTAGATTTCCATTAAATCAGTTTGGTACATGATACAGATTGGTTTTACAGCTTGTAATGAACTGAACTAGAAATTTCTAAACACAGCAGTGCACAGAAGTCGCAATGCAACAAATATCTTAAGGTAAAAGATTGTCTTTTAGTTTCCCAGATGCAGCATGCAGTGGTAGTGGGTCCAGACTATAAAACAAACAGATAAATATTGAATAAACTACATCTGCATGAACAAATCAGATAAAAAATTGGAAAAGGATTCTGTATGCCATCTGGATTTTAAAAAAATTATTATTAATGGCTCCAGATACCAAGTTGCTACAGGACAGAGGGGAAGAGGCTGAGAGTTTTTTTTTTATATGTATGTATATGTATGTATATGTATGTATTTTTTATATATATATGTATATGTATATATATATATATATATATATATTTAAATATATTTTACTGATTTAAATATATTTTATTGATTAAATATATTTTACTGATTTAAATATATTTTATTGATTTTTTTTTTTACAGAGAAGAAGGGAGAGGGATAGAAAGTCAGAAACATCGATGAGAGAGAGACATCAGTCAGCCGCCTCCTGCACGCCTCCCACTGGAGTTATACCCGCAAGCAAGGCACATGCCCCCGACCGGAATCGAACCTGGGACCTTTCAGTCCGCAGGCCGACGTTCTATCCACTGAGCCACACCGGTCTCGGCAAGGCTGAGAGTTTTGTTGCAATAGCTCTTCTTGCAAAACCTGACTAATTTGCTATCACATGACTTCGTTGTTAGTGCAGTTTCCGAAATTACAGAAGATGAGATGCTTCATCAGCTGCATTTCACCCAAACTGCCATGTGTGTTGACATTATGTGTGACCAGGTACTCCTGTGCGGGTAAATGACATCCGTGAAGGAGGGCTATTGCACAGCACTGTCCCCTGGCTTTTGTTCCCACTCTCTGTGGTGACTCTGTTTGAGACCTGGAGAAGCATCCCTGGGGTTTGGTCTGAATACCTTTCAGGTTCTGTGGCGGTAGAAGAACTTGACTGGAAATGCAAGGACAGAGACGCTCGCGCGTGGGGAGCCCTGTGCGGTGCTGCCCTGTGGTGCGGCCGATCTGTGTCGCGGGGCTGCTAATGGCTATTCGCTGTCGTTAGTAGAGGGGGAGTGAGGCAGATGCAGAGGTCCCAGCAGGGACAGGAGCTCTGAGGTAGGATTCCTGGCTAAATGGCATTGTCACCGGGTTGGGGGAAGGGGAGAGGGGGGAGGTTGCTGGAGGTGGCTTGCCTGCCCCTGGAAACTGTCACTTCTCGGTGACACTCTGTGACAGATAGCATTTCAGCCATTTCTGAAGCGGATCACTGGCGGAAAAGCACAGTTAATCCATCTGGGAGTCCTCTGAAAGGGTGGCTCTGTCTTCTGCCTGTGAGGTGGAGGCACTGTTACTGCAGACACATGGAGAAGGCATGGCACCCTCAAATTCTAATTCTAGAAACAGCTTCTCTTCCCCCCTTCCTATTCCCCTCTCTCTTCCCCCACCGCATCTCTCTCTTTCCTCCTTTTTTTCTCAAAAGTGTTGCCACCATGTTTTATCAGATATTCATATATCTAGCTTCCCAGATGCAGTATGCAGCGGGAGTGGGGGCAGACTATAGAACAAACAGATACATATTGAATAAACTGCATTAGTTCAGTTTTATTTCTCCCTGGTGGCAATTTTAAACTTTCCCAAATTAAATTAAGACGAATGGCTATAGAGGAACGAGATAGAAATTTCTACGCATTCCCATGATCAAACAGGAGACCGGCCTCCAGGGGTGGCACGTGTACCATCCTCTGCTGTTAGGCAGGCAGAGAATGGTAAAATCAAGGAAGAATTTGCAAAGCCCTGTGATTTGAACAAAAACAAAGCCTACCTCATCCCCCCACCCCCAAACAGCTTCCTCCCAAACAGCAGCTGAACAGATTTCATCTCACAAATGGAAATGGGATGCAAACTAATTTTTTCAAAGTGATTTCACGAAGAGCGAGCCTATTTAATGGGGTTCTCTGAGCCAGGATTAATATGACAAGCAGGGAGCGATGTGATGGGCTGTGATGTGAAAGAGCCACCTGCCTCGTGGGGAAGGGAGAAAAGCGCCCCTATTCGGAGGCCATCCTGCTTCCGCCTGAGCCCCCTCTCTGAAATGACTTACAGCCAGCCAGGGCTGAGGGTGGGATCGGAGTGACGTGTAATGGAGGGAAGATCTTCCCAAGCTCAAGGTCACATCTAGAGCAGGCCCTGCATATTCTTTTCATCTCTAATTCATGTGCCTTTCTAATATGTTTAGCATTTGCTCTCCCCTCGCCTCCCTCCTGCTCATTAAGGTGAATTTGCATGGAAATGGGATCCTGGTTTTCGGGACCGTTCACCTGACACTTGATCTCCCGAAGTGACCAGGGTCCACCGTGGATACCAGGAGGGTGACCCTCAGACACCACATCTTAATGTGGTGCCAACTAGAGGCGAGGCCTTAATTAGGGGAAGCTTTGGAGGGTGAAGTAATGGAGTGAATCAAATCATCAAAGGCATTTAGCGCTCCCTAAGGAGGGCGGAATAGGCCTTCCTGTTGAGCGGGTCATCCCAGGTCACGGAAATTTTAATTTGCCTCAGATAGACGGATCTTGCGGAAAGTGTACAAAAAGTCGACTTTTCTCTTGTGCTTTCAAAATCATTTTGATGTGTGACAGCGCTCAGACAGCAGTGACATTTCACTTTGGCTCCTGGAATATTTTTCGCTTAATATCTTTCTTTGGGATTGGTAATACTCATCTCTACAAATTGCCTTTGGACGACCAAGCAAATGTGGAAAATCAAAGAGATGGGCCCCTTGCTATCACCGCTACACAGTCTCCTCGGTTACTAGAGGGCGGGGGGGAATGTCAATATTTTAACGAAATTCAGAAGTAGCGGCTCCAATGCCCTGTTCTCGGCCACTGCGCCCTCCCACCCATGGCGACCTTTCTTCCTCATTTACCCAAATCTTGTCACCTAGGCAGAAATCTCACTGAGGGGACAATTTACCGGTCCCAGTTTACTGGTCACTGAAAGTCAATTACGTTTGAATGTTACTGACCTAAAGGGTTTTGGACGTGGGCAAATTTTGCAAAACGTAAAAGCCAAAAACAGCTTTCAAGACTGTGTCCTGACAGAAAGCCATCTTAGCAGAGGACCAAAGGATTTGAGGGTCACGGAGAATAAACATCAAACTTCCATGAGAAAAGTTCTCGGAGATGGGAGAGAAGAGAAGAAAACGTGTGCTGCTGTCAGCCAGCCTACCTTTGCGGAAGATAAATTCATTCCATCAGGTTATTTTAAAACAAAAATGCTACTTAGCTTTACTTTTAGAACGTTTTGCATCTACAGTGGTACCTTGAGATACGAGTTTAATTCGTTCCGTAACCTTGAGGCGTGGGAAAGTATGAGATGCTCGAGTCGTGGTAAACTGGTGGGTCGTGGGCAGCCAGCCAATCCGCACGATTACTCCTATCTCAAATGTTGCTCATATTTCAAAGCAAAAATTGCTTGCTCACTCAACGGCTCGTATCTCAAAAATCTCGTATGTTAGGGCACTCGTATCTCGAGGTACCACTGTATTTAATTGCACCCTCTTACTAATTGAAGAGGATGACCCCCATTTTACAGACGAGGAAAATGAGACTCCGGGAAGCTAGTTACTTGCAGCCATTCACCAACAAAATCGGGTCTCAGCTCCCTATTACATCCCCACTGTCTCCTAGAACAAAACACACAAACAAAAACCTCTATTTCATCTGCAGGCTGACCTATTTCTCTCTACCCAGGTTTCATCTGTTACTAGGAGGGGTCAATATTTTAACTCAATCCAGAAGTTCTAAAATGAAAATTTTCCAAATGTACTTGGCTTACACAATATTAATAACATAAATTAGGAAGCTGACTAACCGAGTCTCCCAACTCCAAAGCCAGGAAGCTTTCTACTCTCAAACAGGCAGAAGGACCTGCAGGTCCCCACGGGCCAGCACTGTCTAATTCTCTTAACTGATTCAGATGTCGAAGATGCGATGGCATCTGTCTAATTCACACCACCTGGTGAAATATCGCTGCCAAGGCGCCGCCTCGACCAGACTGCGTTTAGAGAACAGTCTTTCCGGCCTCTCGGGCCTCCAGTTAGAGATGTTAACGAAAAAAAAACAAAAAACATTGAAACCTGTAAAGAATTTTTGTGAGTTTATTTGAGCCAAACTATCGACATATGCCAGGAAGCAGAACCTCAATGAATTGAGGTGATGCTCTGGAGAATGGCGGTTACATCTGTATTTAGACATTGCCATCAAAGGAGGGACATAGGTGGGTGACATGAAATCCACTGGTGATAAAGCAAAGCGGGGCGGGGGTGGGGAGGGGAACCCCTGGGATTGGATAAAAAGTAAAATGATGGACACATACTTAGGTGGGTGCAGGAACAATTGACATGATAATAAAAGAATTTGTGGCATCTGTCCTGGCGCCCAGGCACACATTAGATTGTGCAAAAGGGAAGTTACAAGTTACCCAGACATTTCAGGGGTGTGTTATCAGAGATGCAAAAAGACAGACAGGCGCAGCTAAGGTAAAAGTTGACCTTGTCAGGGAAGATACAGGCCTAGGATGTAACTGCCCGCCATCACTGTGTTTAGTTCAAGCTGAATTTCAGACCATCCTTGGTGGTGACTTCAGGTCTCTGAGTTTGCAAGACTGTCATGCAGGCCTCCCCTAAGCTGTCGGTCAGCATGTGGCCCCTTCCGTCCACAGAGATGATCGCATGAACCGGAAATGGAGATGTCCCGGAAATGGTGACAGGCCGGGCCAGGCACAGGGAGATGAAGAGAGAGTCAGTCTCCGGCTTTCCTTTCCTGCTCCTGGCCTCTGGGGATTCAGAGAGTGATGCCAGGAAGCAGGCCCTAACCGCTCCAGCAAGACTCTTCTCAGAAACAAGTCCTCACAGTCAGCCTGCGCCTCTCTCCCCAGCCTGCAGACAGCGGACCCCTCGCCTGCTAACCGCTCAGACTGCTACCCAGCACCCTCTGCGCTGCTGCCCTTCTCCCGCAGAACGCACAATGACCACGTTCTTTTCCTTCCAGCTTCTCCTCCCAGCATGGAAGCCATCGCCAAGTTTGATTTCACCGCCTCGGGCGAGGACGAGCTGAGCTTTCGCGCTGGAGACACTCTGAAGGTAGGTGGGGTGAGGCCCCGGGGCGCCCTGGGGGGTTCAGGTAACTCTGGTCTGGCCACCGACTTAAAGTAACAACGCCCGCCTTTGTTTCTGAAGAATCGCACACCGTTCCTTCCCCAAACTGAACTTCACCTCAATCAAAGGTTCCTTCTGAGCACCGACAGGCCAGCTCTCAGCACGGGGGGTGGACATGCGGTTGGCGTAAGACATCATCCTTGTCCCGAGACACTCGTGGTCTCTGGAGGGGAAACCAGTCCACCCAAAGGGCTGTGGTAGATGCTCTTATCCAAGAGCTCGGGGCGCACAGGTGAGGAGAGGTGGTCCCACTGGGAAAGGTGGGGTGTAGGCGGTGTGGCAACATCAGCTGTTAGGAGGTAATGGAGGTGAGTAGGGCTTTTCGCTGAAGCTGGGCAAGGAGCAAGCCCAGGTGGAATTCTGGGCACCTTGTGAGAGTCAGCAGGCTGGCACTGTAAGACGGGGTGTGTGTGTGTGTGTGTGTGTGTGTGTGTGTATGTGTGTGGAAACAGGACTCAGCAAAGGCCATGCACACCCAGCCTGCACCTGAGTTGTAGTGGCCACTCACCAAGCTGAAGAGGCCTTGACCGCTTCCAAATGTCATGCCCCACACCGGCAGACTGCATCTCAGCCCCTGTTTTATGCCAAAGAGTAAAAGAGTAACAGGAGTCTGAGATGCCAATAGCCCCCTGGCTGGCCTCAGAGGCCCTCGGACCTCCTGATCCCTGGCTCCCGGCAGCACTGAGGCCACCACTGTCTCACCGCTGAGAATTGGGCTTGCTAGAGGAAGAAACATGTCGGCACGGCAGAGGTGACTCAGAAAGTGTCTGTGGAGCACAAACCAGGTAGCATGGCTTGGTTCGGAAGTTGAACGCCCCCAATATTTGTCCTTCTGTTTTCACCTGCAAGACCTAGTAAGGTGGTTGCAAAAAACTGTGCCTTTGATGCTAGAGCTTTTCAAGGTCAAAATGTCCTTTGGCTGCTGACTCAGGAAAAGGTGAGATCTTCAATTCTTTGAGATCTTATCGAGGTCACCTGGTGAGCAATAGCTCTCTTACCTATGGGTATTGTGAACATTTGACTCATCTCTCCTTGCAAACAGAACCTAATATCTTGTTTAAATTTTCCCTATTCTCCAGAAAAGTTAAAAGGAAAAAAAAAAAGCACACTTCCCTCAACTCCGTTTCTCAATCCAGCTTCCAATGTCCTGCCCCACTTTTGCTGCTAATACTGGAATGGATTCTCTATGCTGGCTCCCTTCCCATTCATTCCATGGGAACCCTGGAATCTGACTTTCACCCCTAACACTCCCTTAAAATCCACCAGCAATGTCCTCATCTACACTAATAAAAGAAAAACATGCAAATTGACCATCACTCTGCTATGCCCACCAGCCAATCAGTGCATATGCAAATTAACCCAACTAAGATGGCAGCCACCACAGAGCTGGAGTGAGCAAGAGGCTTGGGTTGCCCCTGATGATGGAGGAAGCCAAACTTCCCACCCGCCCTGGCCAGCCCTGGCTTCCGCTCAAGGCTACAAAATTTCAATTATAGAAGATAAATAAATCCCAGATACCTGCTTCCAGCTGACCCTGGCCTATGCTTGGGTCACCAGGGGGCATGGCCAGCCTGCAGACCACCACAGGCCCCTTCCCCAGGCTGCCCCATGCCCCAAGGGAACCCCCATCCTGATCGGGAACACTCTCAGGGCAAACCAGCCGGTCCCCATCCATGCACCAGGCCTCTATCCTATCTAATAAAAGAGTAATATACAAATTGATCGTCACTGCAACACACAAGATGGCTGCCCCCATGTGGTCAAAGATAGCTACCCCATGTGGACATAAGATGGCTGCCACAAGATGGTCAGCAGGGGAAGGGCAGTTGGGAGGGACCAGGCCTGCAGGGGAGGGTAGTTTGAGGGAACCAGGCTGGCAGGGGAGGGCAGTTAGGGGTGACCAGGCTGGCAGAGGAACAGGGGCAATGGAGCTGGCAGAGGAGCAATTAAGCAGCAATCAGGCTGGCCGGGGAGTGGTTAGGTGGTGATCAGGCTGGCAGGCAAATGCAGTTAGGGACAATCAGGAAGGCAGGCAGGCGAGCAGTTGGGAGCTAACAGTCCTGGATTGTGAGAGGGATGTTCAACTGCCCATTTAGGCCCGATCCTACTGGACCAAACAGGTAGTGAACATCCCTCAAAGGGTCCCAGATTGGAGAGGGTGCAGGCTGGGCTGACGGACACACCCCTCTGTACACGAATTTCGTGCACTGGGCCTCTAGTATAGAATATTATGATCCTTCTACAATGCCTGTAGAGTGTGACACTGCTAACTCCCTCTCCCGGATCTGCATGGAGTTCTGATTTGCAAGCACTGTCCTCTGCTCTGGATACTTTTCTTCGATGATATCGCTCAAGCAATCCTCTTCTTTGCTACAGAGGAACCGATGCAGTCAAAAGGAGCATGGGCTTTGGACGCAGATAAATCTGAGTTTGAACCCCAGCTTACTAGCTATGCGGCTGGGCCAGTCACTTGAGCCTCAGTGTCTTCTATAAGTGGAAGCTGTGTCTGTTTTGCAGGGTCATGGGACGTATTAGAGGTAATGGTCCCATCCCAAAGCATATGCTCAGTCAGCGGCCACCGTATTAATAGTATTACTCACTCCTGCCGCCTCTGCCTGTTCAGACTATGGCCACAGCCCCCTGACTGACCTCATCACCTCCTGTGTCTTCCTCCTTCAATCATTCTCCATACTAGTCCCGGAGGGATCTTTCTGGAAGACAGATCAGATCCTGTCACTTCCTTATTCAGAAGCACTCAATGGTCCCCCATTACCAATTAGTTGAAATCTAAGCCGTCTGGCCCCAGCTTCCTCATGCTCATGTGCATGAACACACACACACACACACACACACACACACACACACACATCTCTGTGTACTAATGCCCCCAGGACACACTGCAGTATACACACCACCCTTTCTCACGCTCTCCCCATCCTCCACATGCCTGTCTCCCCCCCACACACATTTGACCATCTCTGCCCCAGAACCCTCACCACGCCCCCCGCTTCCTCCTGCCCTGGGAAAATTACCAACGGTAAGTACTCCCTCTCCAGCAATTCCACAGCCTTTCCCGGCACTTTATTCAGGGCATTTATGAGCCCGCCTCACATGCCAGTTATCTATGGGCAGGCCGCGTGTCCATGCTCGGATGTGCCTGCACATCCACCTCGGGCTGCTGTCCTGGCCCCGGGGGACCCTGATCGCCATTAGTGTGTTGGGCGCAGGACAAAGCTCTACCTCGGTGTTCAGGACAGCAGAAAGGGGGCCCTCCCTAACAGGTGGTAAGTGAATAAACAGTTGACCCCTCCACGGGTCTGGGAGCTCGCTGAGAGCGGAGCCATGCCGTCTTTGCATCTTCCCAGCTTCTAGTACAAACAGGTGCTCTGTGTACACATGTCCTGAATTGCTAGATGGCATTTCTGCATGCTCGTGTGGAATTCCATCAGAAGGCCAGACTCCTCTTTCTTTTTAAACTCGGTCCATCGCAGCTGCGCAGTAAAGAGAAAAGCGGAGGGCTTTCTGGCCGAGCTTCACAGAATGTCTGCCGCACGGGGGTTAGTGGCCCTGCCTGTGGGACCCTCTGCATATGGCCGCAAAGCCTGTCCCCCCCCCCCCCCCGCCCCCCCCCCCAGAACTGAGTAACTGCCTGGGAGCCTCACCGTTGTTTTCAAAGCCATTTCTGGACAGACTCTGCCACTCCCTCCCGGGATGCTCTTTGTGTTTGGCCTTTAGAGCTAAACAAAAGGCTAAGCAGCCTTTTTCAGCAGAAGGTACACAAAAGGTCTGCCCAGCGCCTCGCCGAGCCACCCCTCCAGCCTGTGAGTCCCGAGGCCGGGCCAGGCCCCGGCTTATTCACCTCTGCACTCCCAGCACCTCCCTGCAAACAGCAGGTGCTCACTGGATGCCGGCCACAGAGTGGAGAACAGAGACCTCCTGCCAGGGGACTTGAACTCACTTCTCCTGGGAGAGAAGCGTTTGAAAAGCCGGGCGCCAGGTGCTCTGTGTGTGTGTCAAACCACGGCACAAGCTGAATTTGTCAGTGTGTCTGTCTGCTTCTGTAGTACATCTCATCTGACCCCAATTCTTCCTGCGGAAACGGCAGCCTAAAAGCACTCATCTAATCCTGTGTCATTGACTTCAATAGCTCACATTTCTGCTCGGCCTCTGAGAGCCGCAATTCCATCCAATTTTAAAATTCTCCCAGCCGTACATTTCGTCCTCTTCCCCATCTAACTCGGTGTCAGCCCTGGCGCCAGCGGTGTGCCCTGCAGGCAGCGTTAGGAGAATGCAGACACGGTGAGGCGGGGCGTCAGACCCCCGTGTTCAGGCCGAACTCCTTGCTCAGTTTCCGTGATGGGGACGAGAGATAGGGGGCACCGAGGAGATGGAGAGATGAGCACAGGAAATCTGGGGGAAACCACCTCCCCCAAATACTCTTCTTTGCAGAAGATGGATTTTTTAAAACCTTGTCTCCTAGACATCAAAATAGGCTGTAAATTTACCGCCCCGGACACCGTCTCAGGCAGACCGAACGCCAGGTGGTGGGGAGAAGGGCTCCTGGCATCCACCGTGCGATAATGTTGCCGTCGCTGGAGGAGGTGGATGGGTGTGAGCCGCGATTACTAAAATGACAGCCAGTTTCAGGTCACGAAGAGCCAGTTTCCAAATGGCCTCTTTCACCTCATCCCTGCCCGCTCTCCTGTTTGACATTGGCCGTGCAGGCCGAACTCCAGATTCCCATGAGACGGGAGGAAGGGTTTCTGAAACCATGGACCTGGGGCCGTGGCCCGCGTGAACGGTCCTCAAATGGCCCTCGTGCCTTTATGTGGATCCAGCGCTGCTGCCTGTTCCTCCTCCTCCTCCTGACCTAGATTGTCTGCTCCCCACACCCCTCCGCATACCCAGACCACATGTCCCTGGTGACACCGTAGCCACATTTAGTGTAAGAAACTGTCAAGTTTTCTTTTCTCAGCGATTCTAGAACTTAGTTCTGGGACACACTTTTATTTCTTTAGAACAAATGATTAAACTCAAAACATACATCCAGAACGCTTTAAAGAACTTATAAAACCCTTCTGTGTCCAGAGCTGGAGTCCTCCCTCATAAGAATATCACACTTGACAGAATT